>KN494653.1:60528-83464 GCA_000787155.1 Scartelaos histophorus | reverse complement strand
TTATTATTATTATTATTATTACAGACAATATATCAACAATACGTTACTTTTTTCCCTTATATTGATCTATTTCAATTTTGATTCAGCATTATGGTGTATAAAGCTGAAAATGTTGGGGTAGATTTTTTAGTTGAGTGTTTTTAAACTTTCATAGACTTTCACTAGAATCATTTGGGTAATTTCACTCTTGGAATTGGTAAAAATGTAGCTGTTAATATGAAAACTACCACTGCATGACATCACAAGGTGGAGCAGAGCATTTTGAGCTTTGGAGACACACTAGTCATAAAGAATTAATAGAAGAAGTAATAAAAACATGTGTGAATAAAAGGAAAACACATCTCCAGCTATGTTTTAGAGAAGGTGGATGTCTTGAAGCTCACAAGAGTCAATTTCGAGAATATAGGACCTTTAAATAATTGATATTTAACACAAAAAATAGTCAAATTAACTCCTCAGAAGAAATCACATTTTTTTTTCCTGAGGATTGGCTGTAGATCTCTCCATTTAAAAAAGAAAAAAACACACTAGTCTCAATTCAAATTTGATTCAATGCCAAACAGAAATTCCCATGATTAAATTGACAGCCTTTATATTCAGCCACTGGAACCACAAATGGTCTTACACGAGATATATTCAAACATGTATTAATATGTCAGTTCCAAATGAAATGTGAACTATAGCTTTCTTCTAGAGCTACCTCAGTTTGGTCATAGCCATGTAATAAAACAATAAATTCCCAATATTGGACCTGGCGCCTTGAATGTTTAAGAATGAGCTATTCAGAGATGGAGAGATTAGCTAAAACATGCCAAAACAATGGATTTGTTCTTGTTTAGGCTGCTTTGTGAAATTAACTTGATCTCATAGGAAAAATGTGTTTATGTCTACCACTGACACATTGTGCTGTATTATTGGGGTTTGCAGAGCACAGGAAAACCCCCATAGAGTGACTTTTATACAGAAAATGTTCCATAAAGACAATAATACAGGGCCATTTCCATATATTTAGACTTTTATGAATAGTTCTGGCAAGTATAAAATTCCTTAGCACAGACAAAGATCACAAAACAGGAGAAATACGCAGTAAAACAAGATATATTACTGCAGTTTTTTCACTGTAGCCAATATCACAAGCTGAATAGTACTAACTTGAATCATCTTAACTGACAGTATAGATTGTAGTATCACCAAGTATGGAGCTCAGCTGTGACTGCAAATCCCCTGGTTATGTAAGTACATTTCCCACTCACTGACTTTCAGAGGGGGACAAAAAAGTCAATTAAAAACTTGAAACTTGCTCCGATCTAATCATGTCTGTGCTAACTATGATGAAAGACCGTCATTTCATTTAAAAACTGTCAATGAAACTGTTACGGCCCCAGGCCTTCAGGTTGTATTTTTGTCTGTTTTGCTGCCATTTTGTTCCTGCTGCCCGAGCCCTGGTCCCTGATTGGTGGAGCATCTCTTCACCTGGCCCCGCCTCCAGTCTCCTCCCCCTATTTAAGAAGATCACAGCTCCTGTTCAGGGCTGTGGCCTTTGTGGCCAGTGCCAATGTGTCTCCTGTGTGTGTTCTTGTCACTTTGTGTGTTAGTGTGTGACTTTTGTGTGTTGAGACACTCGGTTTTGGTTTAGTTTGTTCTGTTTTGTGCCTTTTGATTTGGTCACTCGATTCTGTTTGTGGGTTTGTGGTTTTCTTTGGGACATCCGTGAGTTTGGTTTATTTTTGTGTCCCTTAGTTAATCACTCGTTTTGGGAACTCACGTGACCTGTTTTAGCTCAAAAATTGTTTTATGTTAAATCTGTTGTGTTGTTTCTTAACTTGGTTTAGTTATGTACATATTTTACCTTGTTTTGTTAAGTTAAACTTTTTACACACCTGTTAATTAAACCTTACTTATTTATTCCATTTTCCACCTTGGTGTTTTTTGTTACTTCCCTCACCCTGGCCGAGCTGGGTCGTAACAGAAACTAAACGATTTGAGACAAGCAGGTAGGGAGGAGCCCAGAGGCAACCACAAAGCCCAGTACCACAAAATACATTTCTGTTTGTTATTTATTTAGTTCTAGACACTGATCACAAATGAAGACTTAAGTCACTAGTAGGTTTCTAGTTTTGCTGCGATAAATGAAGCTTTATCATTTTATATTTGTATTGTATTATGTTTCTTTTTTATATAAACTGTGTTATATAAGAAAGTATCCAGTATTTTGTGCCTTTGTATTTGTTCAGATCTGCTCCCTCTGACCCCTCAATCCCTCTAGGGCCTTTCACTGTCTCCTCTGCACCTGCCCTGAACTCATTTTTACGTTTCACTGCTATTTTTCTCATATTTTTTGGTTTAGTTTTTTTTTTTTTTTCTCTCTAGCTCTTTCTGCTCTCTGCGTCATCGTCTCTCTCTCTCTGCCTGACCCAGGGGCTTGTGTTTCGCCCAAATCCAATCCCTCTACCTTTTTCTAAAGCTGCTGTTCCATTTCACAAGCGTTTTGTCACAGCGCGCTCACACAATGGCCCCGCTCCTCCTCTCTGCTCCATTCAGTCACACTAGTCTCCACAAAACGCAGGCATATGAACAGATAAACATGGAAACTGAATCCGGGACAAATGGCAAAACAACTTCATTCAGCCATCACTTAAATCAGCACCTTATATAGGAAATCATGTACTCTATATATTTTTTTCATTTCATAATGGTTGAATAGTTGGTACTGGTCTCGCATTTCCTTAAATACACCTACAAAAAGCCTAGAAAAACCTGCATTCTTACTGTGCGCGGTGCCCTCTCTCCACAGATCTGACCGGAAACTTAGCTAAATAAACATAGTGCACCTTGAAGTAGTAGGAACAGTTAGTAAAAATTGTGAGAAAAGATAAAACCGATGAACAATATTGTCATCTTCCTAAAATAATCTCCTAAGTGACTTTTTGCCTAAGTTTAATTTGCCATAATTTATGCCATAATTTTAATTTTGGGGGGAGTTTTTTGTGTCTCCTGAAAAAACTGAAAAAATGATGTATGTGATTATTTTAGGAAGGTGTCGATATAGAAGTAGAAGCAGCAGTATAGCAGTAGCAGCTACGACCACTTCAACAGTTCACTAAACGTAGCAGAAAAAAATGCTATAAATGCAATGCCGAACTAGAATTAGTAACCCCAGAAAAAAAAAAACGATCCAAAATGTTGCTCGCTTTAGTATTTCATATTACATACAGACCCTACATCCCTCGCCAGTTGCCACTTGTGTACCTTCGAGGCCATCCATCACTACTACACTCAACCTCTACTCTAACCAATCTCACAGTGCTTAGGGAATAACTGCCTGATTCTAAAGAGCGTGAGCGTGTGCCAGTCCAGAGCGAGTCGCTGTGAAGTGAAGCGTGCAAACCCAACTGTGATCTGTATTGTTTACTGCTTTGGAAGACTGATAGTGTGCGTGTGTGTGTGCGCGCGTGTGTGTGTGTGTGTGTGTGTGTGTAAGAGCAACGCGCATAAGCCGCACGCACCCGTCTTTGTGTTCTGAAAAATGGTCTCGGATGACACAACAGGCGACACAATGGCGACAATAAAGCAATTACAATAACATAATAAGGTACTTTATTTTGAAAAGAATAAATATGAAAATACGCAGAGGACATGAAACAAAAAAAAGCTTTGCGAGATTTGAAAAGCAGGGATCTGATGTCTTTTGTGCGAACGCTACAATCTTTCATGTACACTTTTCAGAAAATAATATTAGCCAACAATAGACATTCTAATTATATTATTGTCAAATTAGAGACATTTTGACAAATTCCTTGTGCTAATAGCAGCGTAGCCATTCATATGAACACATTATCTCTTAGTCCGAGTGAAGTGGGTCTGTAACCTCTCTCCAGTCAAACCATCCATGTTCCATAAACGTATTCCCCGTGCTCATTCAAGGACACAGTGAAGGCTGGTTTAAATAGTTAATGCACTTTTTTGAGAATCCAGAAGACAGCGTCACAGCATCGTCAATACTTCATGAATATGTGAGACCCCAGAGTTCAGATGGGAGTGATTGACAGGTCGATCGGCCAATCAGGGGCGGGCAAGGTTTGTCCGCATTAAAACAAATATGGCTGCTTATGAGGAAAGTAATGGCCGACCAATGAGCTCCTTTGTGTCACTGAAAAAAATGAATCTGATTGTACCATCTTTGGAGTTTGAGACGTAACAGAGGGGGATTTTTTTTGTTTTAAATACAGTGATATTTCTAATGTTCTTCCTCTTTTAAACGCAGATAGCCTAATACATTTGTTTAGCATCATTTACCCATCACTCTACTGTATAAACTCTATTCATTATGTGTTTGCTTCTTGTAGTTTTTATTGGTTAATTAGCCAATGCCCCACACACACAGAAAAAAACAGAACTGAAATCGCGGCTCAGGTGACAATATTAGCCACTCGATTGTGCGCCATTGTGTCTAAAGTTATTTTCCCACAGGCGAGGGCCACTTCCTCGCTTGTGTGCCGGAGTTGCCCTTTCACCGACCTGCCCGCGCTCTCATTGTTGCTTGAGAAAGAAGGCGGCTCCGGTCTGGATCCACTGGCTGGGGCTGGCTCCGCAGGGCAGGCTGATGTGCGTGACCACCTTCAGTCGCTCCGACGTGGTGTACAGAGGGAGCCAGATCCTGCCCTCTGACGAGTCCAGGTCAGCGGGAGACTTCTGCGACCGGCAAAACACAGCCACAGATCAATAGAGTGCGGTACAAAGAGACAGATGGGGTGCAGAATCACACAAAAAATCACATCATAATTTCTTTTCATCAAGTTGTGAGCAGTGTGCAAGTGTTTTTACAGATGGGGTGCAGAATCACACAAAAAAATCACATCATAATTTATTTTCATCAAGTTTATTTTGTTGTGAGCAGTGTGCAAGTGATTTTCGCTTAAAGGGTCCATATTATGCTATTTTATGATCTGTTATAATGTTGTTTCCTCATCAAACATACACCTGGAGTTGTGTTTTGTTACATTCACACATGTTTAACACACAAATCTTGCATATTTGGGCAGAATTTCCACCTTATTCTATGTTCCACCTTAGTTTTCACAAGTGCTCCACTATGTTTTTAAACTCCATACACCTTCACCTAATCATCTGGATAATTTCAGCCCTGTAATTGTCAATTTCTACTAAACTAAAGGTAAAAGGAGCTGTTTACTTGAAAACTCCCCCGTTGTGACATACTATAAAACCAGGATTACTCAAACGTGTGGATGAAACAAAACACAACTATATTTTTGTATGTTTTTGAGGAATTAACAATATTTTAATGTGGCTTAAAGCTGACAAGAGTAAAGAGTGTTAGTTTGTGTAATATAAGACCTTTAAAGATGCACTATGCAACTTTTTTGGGTGGCGCTACCTGGTTGTCTCAATGGAAATTATATTGTTTTGCCAAGAAGTTTTCACAATGAGGCATTCCACTTGGCTATTTTGTATTTATTTATTCAAATGCACATGTTTTTATTGCTAACGAAATACCTTGAAATACTTAATGTGGGAGGGCTCACGTCCCTACAGAACTGACCTGTAACTTGGCCAGCTGCTTGGCTCTATGGATACAGATAAGCAGCAATAAAATATCCATGGAGAAGAGCAGGAGGTGGGCAAAAAAGTCACAATGTGGATCTCTAACAATGTAGATTTTTTTTTTTTATTTAATTTTTTCTAGATGCAAATTTGGATTCATTGTTATCAGCTTCAGGTCAGTCTTTTCTAACTATCTTTGATTTACTGAATAAACTATCTTTATATAGGCCATTTCAGAAACACAATATTATCAGCGGAATAGTCAAGCTTGCTCACCAGCAAAATGGTAAGTGAGAAACTAACAAACTGTAGGCTAAACATGAGCTCAACCCATTGTAATTCCAGCTAAATCAATTCTTTATGGTCAGATTTTATTAAAACGACGCTCAGAGAAAAGTCTAATAAAGTGTTACGGCCCCAGGCCTTCAGTTTGTGTTTTGTGTGTTTTGTTGCCATTTTGTTCCTGCTGCCGGAGCCCTGGTCCCTGATTGGTGGAGCACCTCTTCACCTGGCCCCGCCTCCAGCCTCCTCCCCCTATTTAAGAAGATCACAGCTCCTGTTCAGGGCTGCTGGACTTGGTGGCCAGTCTGACATTGTGTCTCATTTGTTTCTGTCACTTTGTTTGTACTAGTAGTTGACTTTAGTGTGTTGAGACACTTGGTTTTGTTTAGTTTGTTCTGTTTTGTGCCTTTTGATTTGGTCATTCGTGGTTTTCTTTGGGACATTCGTGGTTTTGGTTTATTCTTGTGTCCCTTAGTTAATCACTCGTTCTTGGGAACGTGACCCATTTTAGCACAAAACTTGTTTTATGTTAAATCTTATGTTGTTTCTTAACTTGGTTTAGTTTCTGTACATATTTTACCATGTTTTGTTAAGTTAAACCTTTTACACACTTGTTAATTAAACCTTACATATTTATTCCATTTTCCATCTTGGTGTTTTTTTTTGTTACTTCCCACACCCTAGCCGAGCTGGGTCGTAACATAAAGCCTCAGACAGAGCAGATCCTACAGTTAGCATCACAGTTCTGCGTTATATCTTGAGTCCTGTTTTTGTGTTTTATATTTATTCTCTGTGTCACCTAGGGACAACAGATGGAAATGAGCTTTTTTTTTTGCTATAATCTGGTGTATTTAAACTGTAATTACAGATGTTCAGACAGACCCCTGAAACATTTGAAAAAAACAACAGATACAGAATCATAAGAAGAAACCCACACTATACACAACAGTTCGACTCCTGCTCTAGCACGAGTGACACCTTCATTAAGAGAGCAGAGACAAACCTGTGGGACCCAGGCCATGTGACAGGGAGGCACGGCCGACACGCTGGGAGAGTCGTGCTGGTTTTCGCTGAGATGAGTTCCGTCAAAACTACAGCCTTCTAACTGCAGACCCCCCACCTGGCAAAATCGAGAGGCAGCGGTGTTAGTGAGGACGCCGTTTAACAATACCGATACATGTTAGGTCAATAGCCATTCAGCGAAAGACTAACACGGCCGATGCTCTATAATGGGGGAAAGTAGGACAGCGGATTAACTAACATGTCAGCCGCAGAGTACATAAGAGGGACTGTTTACATGGGGGAATAGAACACAATGACTCAGGGATTTCCTCACTAGAGCGCACAATAAAGGCAGGCCTGGCATCACACACTGCTGTAATCTGTGTGTGTCTATGTGTGTGTGTGTGTGTGTGTATCGCTCATTTATACACAACCGATGCCTCAATATGTACTTTTCTCCCATCTTCTTTTATGTATTTTTTACTTAGAGTGTCACCCTTGTCTCCGTGTATTAAATGCTTTGCTTGAGAAGATTTGAAGGACGAAACTACAAGAGCTGCAAATAATGGATATTTTTGTAGTCGACTATTCAGTGATTTGTTTTTTAGACTATTACTATTATTATGGATATTATTATTTCAATTGTACACTGAAATTTAAATGCATTTTAACTAAATAAAGGTTGTAATACAATGAGCGAAGGTTTGCAGATTAAGAATATTAACAAATAAAGTGTATCGTTGCTAAAAATGTGGTGCTAAACGTAGATTATGACATCACAAAAGTTGATGTCCTCTTTCATTAAATCAAGCTGCTCGTTTTCAGTTCTGCAACATTCTGCAACAAACATACTTCTGGTTTAAATGCAGGATGCCATGTGCCAGTTTGTCTGACGGAAAAGATAGGTGATGAGGTACACCTAAGTGTCAAAATTTGTATTCTGCCTCATGCTTCTCCACATCTGGATCTATTTGGTTCATGGGAATATCTATAGTTTTAGCCCCCTCTGCACAGGTTCATGAGGGAAACAAGAGGAAACCCACCCAGATCAGTAATCAAACCCACTGGGACTGGCTCGGCGTGAGGCAGGAATGGTAAACATTACAAATAAGATATAGACGCTTCCAGCATTGGTAAACAGAAAAAAACAAACATCAGAATGAATTTATGTTGCTGTCCTGTTACAATGACTGAATGGAATGTTCATTTAAGTACCAGGCTGTGTGCATAACTATTCTAAACACCTCACACTTGGGAGAGTCTCTAGTTTTGTCCAAACATTGTGGCTAAAACAAACTTAAAGTGGTGCTGTTATGTGTTATTTGGAATTGATCAAGCCCAGTGAGAAAAAGATCAGCATATAAGAAATTAAAGAAAATGTATATTCACAAAGTTTATATTCACAAATACAAATATTCTTTACAGAGCCTCCATGTTGTCTCTGTTCATTTAAAACACTGAACAACTTCTTGCACCATTCATAGTAAATGACAAATGAGCATGGCCGTCAGCAGCAGGCGTCTCTTGTTTATGCAGAAAACAGTTTTCACATTTGTATTCTGCCTCTGCTTTATGTTGTCCATTATTTTCTAATCACTCCTCATCCCAGTCTCTTTGGAGGCTCAGTGTGGTGTGGCATCTGTTGTGTCTCCGTCGTGTGTCTGGAAACACGATTGCTGAGACAATCAGTATTTTTACATAAGGAAATTATCTATAGTCTGAGCTCTGATTGCAAAGCTTTCAAATCTGTGGGCGTGTTTCTTAGATTGTGGGGTAGGTGGTTCAAAGTTGTATTATATGTATGTTTTGTTAAATATCACATATTATTTTTGAGCCTGCTATATAGTTATAATCTACGGCACATGGATCAGTATGTTTTGTTTTTATGTTTGCATATTTTAAATCACAATATTCATCTTAACCATCCAGTTTAACAGCCCTGTTCAGACAGACACACAGACACCTGCACAGCCTCCTATCCCAGATCAGAAAGACGCTGTCTAAATAAAATGTAAACTTTCTTCTGTGGTTTCCTAGATGTGCAATATAGCGTCTTGAAAATACCTGATTAAAGACTGCTCAAATATGCTCAAATCACTCCAAATTTAAGTTGTAGAGCAGAGAACTTGCGGCCCGTGGGCCAAATGATGCCCCCCAAGATCATTTCACTGGCCCACAGACGATTTCCAATTTCAGTTGATAGTGTCCCACAAATAAAATGCATAAATTCGTAACAATTTGAACTACGGTTCCCATAATGTATTGCTGCCTGTAGTGCCAATTTGTCTCCTTTCCTGCTGCCGGGGCAGCAGTGGCAAAAAACAAGGGACAGAGTGAGAGGGGCAGATACAGTGAGAGGGGCAGATACAGTGAGAGGGGCAGACGGCGCTTCTGCATGGACTTTCAAACTTACTCCAACCATGAAATGGACACTAAACACGTGGACTGTGAGAACAGAGGCTTCAGAAACAGTCGGGAGTGTCAAACCAGAGGAGCCTCATGAGCAAAGACTAAAGTGGAAAGGGAGAGAAGTAGTTTACCATCGCACTGTATTGTGCATCACTCATACAGTACTTAATATCAACTCAAAGGTTGATGGTTTGTTGCCTTTGCAGAAGTAAAGATTGATCCTGATGCACTGGTTGAAAATACGTCTGAACTGACGTAACAACACAGCGACACTTAGGATTTAGAATACATTAACTTCGGTCCCTGCTCCATTTGTGTTTGAGACCCCAGTTGTAGGGGGAAAATGAGAAGGGCAAACTACAGCATGAATAAAAGCTTTGAAATGCATAATAAGTCTGCTTTAATATGATTTACTTTTTTACATTTATGTAATAGTGTTTTGAAAGATAAATGCTTAAAATGGCTCATGATGATTTGTATGGTTTTATTTGCAACCTTTTTATGTAGTCATTTATTTTATTTGAATAAATGTATTGGTTTTACTTTATTTATTTATGTTTTCTCTTTTTGTTTGCAGCCAGCATTAAAAAGTAGTCAAATAAATACAGTTTGTTTGCATTTAGCACTAATACAATTTAGCTCTTATATTTATAGCGCTAGTCACTTTCATGTTAAATCTTGCAAGAAATTTGTAGTTTCAGTCAATGCTAAAAGGTTTGGAAATGAGATCTGGTTTTTAATTGTTTTTACAAATTCTTGTAATTGTCTAAATGTTGCTCATGAACTGTTTGATTTGTGCTGCAGTCTTTGTGCTGCCAGAACTCCCTTGAAAAAGGCATTAGTAATTTGAATGGGATTTTTTGTATAGCATGTATAGCACAGCAGTTAGCATAGTCACTTGTGCAGTCCACACATGTACAGGCTGCTATTGAGCTCTATGATCTCACCTTGACTTGTAGCTTAGCCTGCACAATGTGAGTCTTCCACGATGTCACGAAAACCAGACTATCCATAGAACAACCCATAGACCTGGAAACACAGTAACACATTCGGTCTGCATTTTTTTCAACAAAAGAAGCTCAGTTAAATTATTCTTGATACTTTTACCTGGCGGTTTCTTGTCTGAGAGCGTTGAGGAACGTGTCAGGATGAAACAGCTCTGACAGATCCAGCGTGTCAGATAGGAGGGCCTGTCTGCTGGCGCGCTCCACCCAGCCCTGAACACAAACACACTGCACATTCATCATCCAAAATATAACAAATGAGGAGCACTTTGAAATAACACATTACTCAAGCAGAAAATCAGCCCCGCACATGAATCACACAAACTATTTAGTGGATCAATGCACGATAATGAAAATACATCGGCATTGTTAGGTGGGAAAGGAATTGTTAATGGAAAACCTCCTCTGTCTCACTTTGTCCCCCACGGTGCAGATGTCTTATATAGTTTTGTTCATATTGGACCTAACACTTTTCACTTCAAATATGTGCATTATTTAACATCCAAAATGTATTATAATGCATAACAATAGAATTTACAAGCTAGTGGAATATTAAAAACTAAAAATATAACTTAATAATATAATAATATCCTTTTTCTAATATAGCAATTTAGATTCCATTGTTAAAGGAATACTTTTCTGGTATGGTCTTGCTTGTCTGCATGGAGATGTCATTGTCATTTAACATTCTACAATATTGCATCAAACATATCTATCTTCATGCATGGAGATAGCCAGGTGATGCTGTCAGGGCAGATCTGTGGAGAGGCAACCCCACTCTCATAAAGAAGTATGATGTATGTTTTTTACAAGGTATTTTTGAGTAATAAAACAAGTGTAGATAAGTTAATGCCAAGATCATTTCAATGCCATACTGCAGAACAAAGATCCCAAACCAAAAAAGTTACGTATTGTGCATTTAATGTAAAACAAAACTAAAAGGGATGAAAGATGTGCCACTGTTGCATGTGTCTTCCGTGGGTTCGGGAAGAGCATGTAAACAGCCATTGTGGACTGCAGGGACTGTGTTGTGGACAAAGCAGAGGGCAAAGCTCATGTGCTGTATGTATTTGAAAAAAACAACCGTTCTTTTCAGCTTGGTCAGAAAATGGCAAAATGTTTTTCCGTTCTATTCTCTGCCAACGCGATTCTTTATTTTGCTTGTTTTTGTTAGTTGGTAGGTTGGTGCACACAGCGGAGAAGCGCATTTGTTCCATATTCGACAGAAATGTTATATACAGTCACCGCGCATGAACGCCAACCTTGAGCATGTTTACACACTGAGCCAGTAAAGTGTAGTATTCAGAAAAGCTCTATAAATAAAATGAATTATTATTATTATTTTTAATGCCATTCAAAAGGATAAAAATAGAACATAACAAGAAAAATCTGTATTGCAAGTGACAAAATCTCTGGGTGAATAGTACAATACTTTTCAGTGAACAAAAAAAAGTCCTTCTAACTTCTATTAGTAAATGAAAAGCATTATTTTCCACTAGATGGCATTTAAAAATAAAGTAAAAGGAAGAAAGCTGGGTTTAAACATATTCTGGGGACATGAGACTGGGCCAAACTCTTGCCTAACTATAGTCTAACCTTAGCCTATTTTAACCCATATCTGAACTTAAATTATGTTGTTGATTTAAGTCATGAACCTGATTTCTGACCCCCTAAAGTGCACACAGATTTAGTCTCCAGAAGCACGATAAATACCTGTCACAAATGACAAATGAAGGTGTAACATGTTATGAAATTAATCTACCAAGTCCAATAAAAAGTGCTTGAATCAGCTACAATGACTTAATTTTTTTTCTCTTTTCAAATATACTTCCAAGTCAGCGGGTTCACTGTGCCTTTACCCACACTGCAGAGCTTATCAAGATATGAGCCTGTCTGGAGCGGAGACAGATTATATTGCGTGAGCACACCTCAGACTGAAGTGTTGATTTATTTATTCAGTCCTTTTTTAAACACATAGGCACCTTTTCTCCAAATTACCATAGAAACCATCGGATTTGGAGGTCAGCCAGATGAAGTCGCTGATGACAAAAAAAACAAAAACAGACAAACATTTGATTCTATTTTGATTATAAATGGAGTCATTACAATCGCGGCAATCCGTTAGCTCCGGCTGTAGAGATACATTTAGATGAGCGGTAGGCCGAGGAGGAGAGCGCGTGGACGTAGGGGAGTGGACTTTGGCCGATAACAAGACAAGGATCCAGTGAGCGCAGGTGTTTGTGTGCGTGTACTTTATCACAGTGGGTTTTCAAGGTCGTTTGGCTGTTAGCTTCTCATTGTTGAAGGTCTCCACACAGAAGCGGTCGCAGCTTTGGTCCACACTGGCCTATTTCATGGGTCTCAGCTTCCTGCTCCTGTTATATATATATATATATATATGCAACATTTTGAAGATTTTTTTCCATTCATAACGTTTAAAGGTGCATTGTGTAACTTTTCCGGTGGAGGCTCTGTCAAAAGCTTTTGTCAGTGGAGATGATACAGGTTTTCTTGAATGTTTCACAGTATGGTATTCTGGCTTCTATCTGCATTGAGATCAAACCAAACAAAATCACAGGTCAGATCTGTGGAGAGGCAATGCAACTTACAGTCAGAATGCCTCTTTTTCTAGATATTTTTGAGCTATTAAACCACTTGTAATTTAATAAATGTAAGATAGAGCTGTTTAATGTCACACCATTCCAGACAGAGCATTAACATGTCCATAGAAACAAGTAGGTGACAGACCATCCATCAGAAAAGTTTCACAACGCACCACATATTTATTTTAAATTGTTAATCGCTATGGCAATGGTACTAATTTCTCATCATTCCGAAATCCGTGAAACCCTTGTGTTTGCATGGCATCACAAAAGTCATGGGAATGTGCTATTTGTTCACTTGTGTTGTTTTGATATAGCTTATGTTTAATAGATTAACTCAATTTCATTATTATAGTTTTCATTTCAATTTTGTAAAGACATAAGGAGATCTAATTAATGTACATTTCTATCCTATCCCCATGAAGCAAAAACTGGCACATAGTTCAGCGTCTTCTCTGTCAATATAAATAAACCTAAGTGATTTTTCCTCACACGATAGCCTCAGAAAGTTACGCCATAATTCTCCGCTAAAGACGTGATGGTTGTCAGTTGAAATGACTTTAAACCATAAGATTAATATGGCAAGTTTGTGGAGCTAATCCCAAATAAATAATAATAAAGTTCAATTCTGTGGATCATAAGTTTGGATATTTCTTTTAAAAACAACAAATCTCCCATAGAGTTATACAGTCTCTTGCCCTCCATTTGACATTATAACATCGTCAAATCCTAGAATGCAACGTATTGGACCGATTATCCTGAAGAACACTGACACTTGGCTAACACACGCATCACTCACTTCCGATGGCTCGAAAAGACAGGTAAGGACAGCAGCACATCCGAATAGACAAGCGTGGAGACAGATGAGGCCCGTGCAGGTAGATGGAGAGTAATGAGAGATGGCAGGTTCACACACAAACAGATGGATCGTCCAGCCAGGCCGGGCACACAGCGCACACAGGCACTGGGAGGCTCACCCACCAATAATGAAAAGCTTCAAACTTGCATACAAATACGTCATTTCAAATGGTCTGCATGGGTGCTTTCCAGTTGGCCATATGGCATATTGATATAGTCCCCATAGCAACAGAGTGGTCAGCTGCTTTTGTGGCTACCTGTCTCACACACTGAGCACGATTTTAAACTTTTTGTTTTTAGAGCTCAGCTTTCAACATCATATCATAATATTTTAACAAACTAAGAAGTGCAGCATGTGCAGTTCAAAGGACACAAAGGACTCTTGGATTTTGTGAAATGAGCCGTTTGTTTTTCCCATATCCCTGGACACTGTGCAAGGGGAAAACTAAGGAACTAGTAATGGACACGCTACAGGTTTTTTACACCATATGTGGTGGCAAATGTGTCAGAAGAGCTTCAGAGGAAATACTTTGATGGAATCAACACAAGGGAATGTTGGATTGTGTGAGATTAACGGGTTTTTTTTTGTTTTGTTTTTTTTTCGTACCCATGGACACTTTTTACACCATATGTAGCAGATCTTCCAAAGGAAACACTCTGAAGGAATGGATTTTGTCACCAACCAAAACACCAGCGCAGAATAAGCAACTGCAACAGTTTGCTGTTGCAAAACTCCCTCAGACACTGTCTCTCTCGCGCTCTCTCTCTCTCTCTCTCTGTCTCGGTAGTAGGCGTTCACAGGCTGGATGATAAGGCGATGAAAATTGAATCATGATCTCATCTCTGTTACGATATGCTAATTAGGTTCAGATCGTGATTGTTGGTTTTTGTTCAGTGCAGCTCTATGGTTGAAAAGAGACACTTTCAACCACCCACTCCCTCTATTAGTCAGCCTCCACCATTCCCTGAGTGAGTGACAGGTAGATATAATCACAGGCAAGAGTCAACTTTCAGAAACAGCAGATAGCTTTAGTTACCTTTTGAAAATGTTATAAAAGAAATCAGAAAATATGAATCGTGACAAAAATCGAAATCATGGTCTGGTTCTTAGAAAAAAATTTGGCATATTGCCCAGCCCTCCTTCAGACAGAGCAAAGAGAAGCTGGAGAATTCATCCCAATCTTTGTTTTGAGCAGGGCCAAGTTTATCCCACTATCTGGTAGAAATTTGTTGTTAGGAATACTGTGACAACAAACTCTGCTCTGACTTATGAAAATTGTGAAAAGCATTTATAAACTCTAAACTAAAATTGCAGAGTGAAATAATTAGGATGTTTGGAATGCATAATGTAAATGTAAATAAGATGAATAACTTGGGACAATAATTTAAATAGAACAGGTTCTGTTTTTCACATCTTAAGACAGGAAATCAGGTACAGTACAGCACCTTTAATACTGAATTTGATATGAAGGCATTTTTAGAGATTTATAATAGATCTTGCAGTGTACGCTTTCCTACATTTTAGTTAAATGTTAATCAAGTGTAAATTAGACCCAAATTACAAAGGCTGTAATAACCAAACAAAATTAAATAAAGTGCTGAATGTCACATGTAATCTTTCTAATAATAAGATATGCAAACCATGACAAAGATGATGAGTGATACAAGCTGAATTCACTTGATTTTATCCTTGTATATATGATGTTACCTTTATGGCTAGAGCACGTGCTACGACTGCTCTGAGGTACTGCATTGGCTCCTCTGGTCCTTCCCAGTCCTGCTGCCATTTTAGAGGACACTGAAACACAAACAAATCTTCAGTCATTAAACAGTCATTTGTCATAAGAATAACTGAATTTTTTAACACATCCTAGTCGTCTTGTCCTTCATCTGAATTACAAATTTTAATGACAAATCACAAAACGTGCACCATAAGCCATTGTTATTATTGTGCGTATGATTATGAATACACATTAGTGGGAGGTAATGACTGGAAAAATGTGTGGGTTTATGAGTTGTCAACATGCCCAGAAGTTACAACACAAACAAGTCACTGTTTTTCAGTTCCTCTAATCTTTCTCACAATCACTATAATTATTTATCAACCCACAATCATTTAGAGAATTAAACCACTTCTCCACCCCCCACTATAGGAGGCTATTAACTACATGCCATTTAAGTAATATAGAATAGAATTGTCACTTACCTCCTGATTGAGCAGAGCTGTGGCCAGTTTTTCCACCTGTGGGGTCAGCAGCTGTGTCCCCCGGATGACTTTACTCAATGCAGCCAGCGACTGATGGATATTCTGCAAACATGGGAAGAACCAAGGCAGTTAAATTAAATCACTCTACATGATCCTGGTGTTTTTTTCAGCGACTGTATTTTGTCCGTCAAAAAATCATGTTCCAAAAACAAAGTCTAGCTCCAAAATCGCTCCTGAAACTGCTAGCATCTAGAGCTTCATTTGTCAGACCCTAACGCCATGGGTGACGTCACACTCGCTTAGTCCACTTCTTTATACAGTTTATGGTTATTGCACACATTTTTTTCTGTTTTACTTTTATACGAAAGTGCTCAAATGCAAACGTAGATTTGAACCACAACCAGGCCATTAATGATGGTATGGTACCACTACTACTATTTCCATCCCATTTATTTCATTGGAACATCTGTGCCTTAAACATTCTCATTATGAGAATAACGTTTCGTGCCATTGAGTCGGCTTTTAGCAGTTCATCATTATTGGCACATGAGTTAATGCATTTAAATGTTGGTACAGCGTGTCCTGATAGAATAAACTGTTTGGGTGCAGCTACCACATAAAAGTGTTATCTGACAAACCTGAACCAAGTCGATAGCATTGAACTCCTCTAAGGCGATGAATGACATGACCGGAGAGCCCTGACCCTCTGCTGGTGGGGCAAGCTTCTGGTGGAGCAGAGTAGATCCCTGGGAGGCATACACAGTAGCTCTTAACATTCAAATAAACAACAAAACACTTAATAAGAAGTGCACGTTAAATTTGACAAACATAATCCATGAATGTAATTATTCACTCAGGTCATCATTTTATTCTATAATTAATTATCAGTGTATGTAAAAGTATTACTATTTTACTATTTTATCTGGTGTGAAGCATTGCAATCTGCACTACCAACCAGCCTTTTCGTTTATGAAACATTTCCAAGAAAAACAACGGCCAGAGCATAGGAGACAAATTGAGATGAATGAGTCAACAAGAAAACAGCGTGTAGAATAATTCTCAACTGATCTGCAGCTAAGCTAATAAATACAAGAAAACTAAATTGTCTGCAAGGGCTGGACCCATTTACATCCAGACCAGACCAAATCAACCTACAGACAAAACAAGATCGAAATGCTAGGCTCTAAAAGGTTATTTTGGTCAAAAAGTAGTGGTACTGAAACAACACATTTCTTTACAATAATTGCAAAATAAACGGTAGGCTAAAAATGACAGCAGGGGAGCTGCATATGTCTCACATTAAAGAGTGAACGCCAACAGGGCATGAAACAAATACAGTACATTGTTTAAATTATTAAGTGGAGATGATTTGAAAAGATGCTTGTCTCCAGGCAACTGCACAGTGCACTGCTGTACAGCCACGCAAGCCAGGGACTGTCTCCTACAATGCTCAATTAGACAGCTAATTTCAACCTTTACATTTAAATTAAATCAAATAAATTGGACTATAAAATATCTACTTACTTAACAATGGACAGACAAAACTGACCTGATTGAGTTTCTTCCACAAGTTGAGGATTGGTGAAAGCCCACTGGACCAAAGCTCCCTGTCAAACTTTGACCCAGCTGCTACAGAGCGGCTGAGCACACGCAGCTGAGAAATAACCTATGACAAAGACATGGAAAAACACGATATTAAAATAATGTGCTTTCAGGGCGCTGCAATAATGCACAAAGGAATTTCATACAAAGGGGCTGATTGGCTCGGAAGGTATAGGCTAGTTCCCACAAGAGGGACACCATTTCCAATTTAATGTCATGTTTATCAGATTTTTGCAGAGTCAAGCTAAAATCAATAAATACTAATAGACAGGCAAAAACCTCAAAGACATTAGATACTATAGAAGTGGCAGCGCAGACCCTCCCTCTGACTGGACATGTCCAGCTCTTCGTTGTGCACAGAGCCAATTAGCCTTGTGAAATGTTTGATTTGTTTTAATTGTTTTAATAAATACAGACTTTTTAGATACAGAATTTTACACTTGAGTTAGAATTACTGTCTAGCTCAACTGAAGTGATATTTTGCCTTTGAACTAGTAGGTCAAATAAGACTAGTAAGACCAGGGAAAAAAAAAAAGTATTGATTGCAATGGGAGAGTAGCTAATCTTTGTGAAACTATAAATCACAAATCTCTCTTGGCTACACACCTTTAGTTTGCTAATATTACAAATGAGAAAAGCCTAAATGTGTCTGCTAACAGCTCCTTACACACCTAATCAAGCACGCTTAGCTTGAGGCGTGGGCTTCTGGATAGCGCTTTTATCTCACGGCCCGTGTACTGGTCAGGTTGTGTGTCTGCCGTCGCATGTGTGTATCGAGAGGAAGGCAGAGTGTCTGATAAATGGCTTTCATTTGGTCCAAGAGAACTCTTTACTAACACCTGCTTTATCTTCTCTGCTCAGGAAGAGAAGTGGAGGAGTATGGGCTAGAAAGAGAGGGAGAAAGAGAGAGAGAAAGACAGAGAGGAAGAGAGAGGGATAGAGAGATTGAGAGAGCGGGATAGAGTAAGAGTGAGTAAAAGATGATGTGGGGCGCATGGGAGGAGAGGATAAAAAAACAGATGGCTAATCTCAAATTTCACCTGACAGCAGTGAAAATGAGGGCAGCCCAGGATGAGGAGTTCACTTAGATTGGGGCTCAAAGTTATATGGGGGAATTTAAATTAAGATTTGTGCTATACTAAGATGACGACCATCACTCAGTCATCATGTATCTGGTATGAAGAGGCGGCAGAAGAAGTAACGGAGTAAGTCATATTTTGTCCTGAGATTTAAAATTTATTTGGCTATGGTCTCTGAACAAAAAAAAAAAAACTTTGCCAAGACGTTAGTAAACAAACTCGAGATATTTCCAATTCCACTTGGTTTATGAAGACCTCAAACTGTCTCAAACTGTCAGAATCATGACAGCCCCAGTGGGAGGAGATTTGGGCTCATGTCAAACCTCTGGTCTTGTCATGCATAACACATGGAACTCAACAAGTAAGTCACATTTCTTTCTTTCTTTCTTCTTTTTTATCCTGACATGTCTGATCGTTGGCAAAACATCACCAATGCAACACATCACCAATGCAACACCCAGGGACCATTCTTTATTCTTCTCATTCTTAAGCTAGGTTAATGGTTAGAAGTAACTAGCTGGAGGATTCACCTTTTAGGAATAAGAAGATCTCAAAATAATTCATAACAGAGCTGGCAGTCTACAACTTTTTTTGTACTAAAAAATTCAATGACAGAGCAAACATTACCCAGAGCTTCTGTTAGGTCATCCACATAGATTTTATTGATTGTTTAAAAAGACCCCAATTTCATCTGGCAAAGCCAGCATCTGTCTGCTGAGCTCAGTTAAAGGTGTGTGTAACTGACAGGGGTCTTGAGGGAGAGACAGGGGAATACATTAGAGGGACAATGACACACAGTGAGAAAGAAAGCCTGAATGTGACAGTGACAAATGATGCTAAAAGCGGAGATAGGTAGGCAGCAGAAGCAGAGCACACCGCACACACACCACAGGCCTTCAGGGAGTTCACATGGTGGGTGGTTTCTGTGATCGCAGACCAGACACAAGCTATGTATGAATGCATTAAAAGCAGCCGCATTAGTAATGGCTTTAAGATAGGGAGGCAAGAATAAGGAAATAACACTCCCCGTCTGAATTTAACAGGGCTTTGATAGGGACATGGCTGGCTGCTTCTCTGACCTTCGCCAATCACATTCATAATTAGCTGTCCAGGTACACAACATCTTCTTCATCTTTATTTATTTATATATATTTTCCTCCAGTTACTTATATGCTACTTCATATAATGCGCCTATACTATTTGTAGATTATCTCAACGGATGATTCTGTTGCAACTGTGCATAGTGATGTATGTGTGTTTAAATGACAGACAAAACACACTGCCTGGTGACAGTAAATACTTGACATTAATTGGACTGAATTGTTTATATTTTGTTATTTTCCAGCCACGACAACCTTGTGTTGATTTGAGCTTACGAGTCAAGTATATTAAAAAAAAGAATTCTGTTTTGCTCCTTGAAGTCCTCAAAGCCACAAAAGCCCAACGCTTCATTCTATAAGATGTCAATGTGTTACTTTGAGTTGCATCAGAATCTTTACTGACAGACAGAAAAACATGATGCAATTGTCCATGATACATAATCCTCAAAACACCTGTATAATGCATGGAGAATGTATCCACCGGGAATGTCATCTTTGTGTGATTACTAAATTCTGCCATTGCTTGTCGATGAGTGAGTCCATTAAAGTGTTTTTTTTTTCTTCATGTTTAATCTGTCTTGGTCAAAGCTGACATTTTTGACATATTCCTTATATCCCTTTTCTTCACAAGGACAAGGACAAAGTATCTTTTTTTCCCCAGCATCTTTCACATCTTTCAGCACCTATACTACACTATTTTCTGATCTATGTTTCCTCATCACGAACATACCTGGAGTTTTGTTTTGTTTCATTCACAGATGTTTAACACAGAAACCCTGCATATTTAGAGAGCAGAAAACAGAAACAAAACACTCTGTTTGTTCAGCCTTGTGATGTTATGATTAAATACATGAAGTGCTCTACTGTGTTTCTGAACTCAATACATCTTTACTAGACATTGCAAGACAGAACAGAGCATTTTCAGCTTTGGAGATGTTCAAAAATGAATAATGAAGGTTTACTCAAACATGTGTAAATGAAAAAAAAAAACACAACTCCAAGTATGTTTTGATGAGGTAACAACATTATAACATAGCTTAAAGCTCATAAGAATGCTTTTAGTGTAATACAGGTCCTTTGCCTGCCAACAGTGCTCTAGTGTCTCTAACATAGGTTTATAAACACACTTTACTCTTGTTACATCATAAAACAATCACAAACAAAGCTGTGAACAGCTCTTGAACATGTCTAGGCAGAGTTTGAGTAGAGCATTGCATGATAAAGCTAATGCCTTAAAGGACTAATGCCTTAAAGGAGTATCTCAATTAGGTTGCCAGTCTCAAAGCTGAAATCCATACTGTTCCTTTAACTGTGATCCACCATGTGCCATCTTTCTCTTTGTAAGCCTGAATAATGTGGACATAAGGACTGTTGTGTGTTTTTATGTGTTTATCTGTGTGTAGCAGAGCAGGAGCGCGTGTGTGAATGCACCTGAGAGCTGACGATCCGCTGGGAGGACCTCTCGATGTTGGCTGGCAGACCAAAAAATGCCGGCCTGTCGTCCTCTGGGAGATTCTCAATCACACTGCGGTAGTCCTGGGAACACACACCTCCACAGGTCAGACACAACAATGCAGCCTCATTCACATTTACAGCTTAGCAGAGCCAGGGCTTTGCAGGTGATAGTAAGATATTTCAAGATCAATACAATAACACCTGACAGAGCAGAACGATTTGGGAAAAATGTGAATTTTTTGGGGGGAAAGCATGGCGATTGCAATTACAGTAGCAATTTATGTTCAATCAAAGTTCGGGTCATATGTTAAACAAAATTGACTCTATTGAGCTTTTAATCCTGTTGAAATGTTGTTAACTCAAAAACATACCTGGAGTTGTGTTTTGTTGCATTCACACATGATTAATCCTGCATTATTTTATTTCTCAGAATGCTCTGTTTTGTTCCATCAAATGTACATCAACGTTCTACCTTTTGTTGAGTAGAAATTGAAAACTCCGAGGCGGAAATTGTCCACATGATTCTAATGAAAGCGTATGGACATTAAAACACACTGGAGCACTTCCAGTATAACCACATGACATCGTGTGTGAATGAAACAAAACACATCTCCAAGTGTGAATGAGGATACACTAATGAAACACAGATACATTTTGTGTAAAGCGTAAAGCGGGTCCTTTAAACATGTCCAGAGGAAGTGACAAAAATACTGAAATGTGAGCAAGAATCGCATTTCCGAACATGTTCTAACTACAGGGCAAGGAGTTTTAAAGCAGAATAAGATGGGATATTTTGTTGTTTGAGGGGAAATTATGGTACATCATGGACCTCTCTTCTAAAAAATTACAGTGACCCTTTAATGCCCTTAAGACAAAAAATATAATTCATTTTTATGTTATGTTATGCCTACCAAAATTGAACAGGAGTTTGGTAGAGTAATTTGAGGTGGGAAGCCCCTCACTCCCCCTCTGCTCTTTCTTTGTCCAGCTGAAGAGGAGAGCATGCGGGCTGAGAAGAACTGCTCCAGGTAGGAGCGGAGGATGCGCAGGTCAGACGGATTGTCAATGCGCCCACCGTAAATGGCACTTTCAAACAAGCCATGGATGAACTCCCATTCAAAGGCTTTACCACCTAAAAGGCAAAACAGAAAAGCAGAAATTGTTTGTGAAAGGATTTTGCAGACAAACAGAATTATAACACAATAATAACACTGGAAAAAGCTGAGGTCCAGAAAGAACCAACCTTCGAAAAGTCTGTCAATGATTTCGTAACCAGCCCGGAGGTCCGACAAAGAAAACTCATAAAATTTTGTCCAACCCTGAAAAATAGACATGTATTTTATATACATATAATCATATACATTTTAAAGGTATAATTCTAAAGATGAGAATCCTCAACTTGCACACATTTAGGTCAAGGGTTTTGTTAGATACATTGACAATACAAAAAGTACTGGAAGCACATGGAAGTGAAAATTACTCCATTTAGGTCTAAAACCACTCTGGTAAATTACCCATACAACTATCAATGATGAATAAATAAAAGAGATATCTGTGTCAGCCATGACTGAGCCCAGAATAAAAACAAGGAAAAGAGTGTTTCAGTAAATAAGTGGGTGAAGAAATAATGGAACAGCACCGCTAGCTTGTATAAAAGATGTAATGGCTGAAGGGCCAAACAGAGATAAGCCCTCTCTTACACTGCATATCCTTAAGTACAATCAATGTGTATTTTCCCAAATGAGGCAGAAAAGGCGAGGATGTTTATACGGGC
>KN494653.1:13464-60503 GCA_000787155.1 Scartelaos histophorus | reverse complement strand
GAAAGAGTCTAAAAACAGTGACTGGTGAGAAGTGGAAACAGGAGGAGGAAGTTGAGGCAAGTAATTACAAGAACATGTCCCTTCCCAAAGTTGTCTGGAGTCTCTGCTGGCGAAGCAACAAAATGAGATTGTATCCAATAAACCCCAACACATCAGCGCAGCACGCAAGGAGACAAATTAGTCCCACTGAGACATGATCGACTGTGCTCTTTACACCTGACAAGCAAAGCAAAACATGACCAAAACTGCAATGAGCAATGAGCAGGTACCATTCTGTTTTTAAGCATTACCATTTCAGAAAACATAGTCTTGATGTGATCTGCTGTCATTATTGTATTACTTTTGGTTAAATAGTATAGCATTTGCCTATTTCTAAAACAATATAAGTCACAGCTGTCAAAACATCATGAATAATGGAAATATTCATATCCACAATTATCATTTATTTATAGATGTGTTTGTCACAGCTGTACTGTACTTTGGTTTAAAATCCACAGGCTGGCATCGTGAGACAACTGATCTAAAAATCCATTGTTTGAATATTCTAGGCTCACACCAGTAGGTAATGTTTTATTATTGAGTGTTTGCACTGTACTTTTAAAATTATTCATTTTCATAGTTTTGACATTGTTGTGGAAAGGAACTCGGGACTGTAACATTGAAGAGTGTCAGATCTAAAAGTGTAAAAATGTTCAAGGGCTCACAGTTCTCCCTGATTTTTTATTTAACGGCACAATTAAATTTAGGGTTCTAAGTAAGAACTTTTTCAAGAATTTTCTGTTCAATTAAAAGTGCTATATAAAATGTATTTATAAGGCACCACCTGGACAAAATGCACCAAGGCAAGGTTTGAGTCATTCTCCATTTGGAGGACGTGCAATTACCCAGTCTTTACATAATTTAGTTTAAAGAGAGAATATGATGAGACCATAGATTAACTCCACTATGTGATGTCCTGTCCCATCAGATGTGAATGGATTTAATGGTGCATGTTTACCTGGGGTATGTAGTTGCGTCTCTCCTGGCAGACAGCATGGAACCAAGCCAGGCAAAACAGACTCTGAGCCCTTGACAGAATTCCCCCTGTGAGAAGATGAAACAATTTAAAATAATGAAAATGAGGACACTGGAATTTCACCAAAGTTAAAAAAAATATATTGAAACCTTTACTGATCTGTTCAGGACTCCAAGATTCATATGTTCTTAAAAGATTCTTCTTTAACCCAGGTGGAGCCTAAAGGAGAGGAAAAGGGATGCTGAAAATCGTTTGGTGTATACTGAAGGCAAGTCTCTAAACAAGAGAGGGGAGTAAGATGTTGTAGAGCCACTATTAAGAATATCCAAAGAGTAGACTTTGCAGTGACAGCCTTTCTCTGCTCTGTAGGAGCACATTTTGTCCAACAATAGAACTGAGTTTATTCTGAAAACAACAAGCCTTAGAGTGACACTGAGCTTACTTCAAAGTGTATGTAGTACAGTTTGCTTTATTTTCATAAGACAAAAAGTGTGGCCTGTGAGAATTGTCTAGGATTTGATCTCCAGCTCCTGGTAAGATCACTTTCCTCCACAGTGTGAATGCACAAAAATATGTGCCATAATAAAAAGCTTGATACTGCATGGTTACGTAAATCATATGGCACCATTAATATACTGCATATTTACCTTGCACTGTTATGTAATACAAAGAATTCATGAAACTGTAGATAGAACAGACATGTGTCCTGAAATGACTTTTCTATCTGTTTTCTGTATATACTAGTCTGTACTTTAATGAATAGTGTTTTATTGAGTTTGTGAAAAGTAACTGTTGTGAAAAGTAAGTATTGTACCTATTGTATAATGCACATCTTTATTTTAGCCAATAAGCACCACTCAATAAATGTCACAATGACAAAATATGACAAATTAAAATCACAGCTCATTTACTACAGTGCCATAAATCCTCCAATAAACTACCTTGGCAAAACTTTACTGTCCTGCTATTACTCCCAGTCAAAAAAACACTGACGATATTAAAACCCCACCCACCATTCCAAGACCCTGCAGTAACTGAGAATACCTCATAGGTGATCTTCAGGCTGATCTGAAGCAGGATCAGAGGAAACCTGGGGTGAACTTCTGCTGTCAGCCAAAGACGGAAGCCTGGTTTGGGTTGCAGTGCATTCAGCTCCTGTGTGGAAATTGTATTATAACAAAAGACACTGAGACTACATATGTTGCAAAGGCAAAGACTTGCTTAGAAAGGAAATTATAATACTGGCCTTGTGAGTGAGATATGCATTTGTATTAATCGAGGAACACTCAGAATGTATGTTTGGCAGATGTCTCTGTTGTATATGCACAATCTAGAACTTCAACAACATTTTGTAGAATGGTATTGCTGTAGCAGGACAGTGAAGTATTTCAGAGAAACTAGAGATGTGTTGTTTTTTTATTTTATTTATTTGAATACTTCCTCCCCCCCAAGCATTCCCCCAGAGAATCACAGATAAAAATAACAGTCTGGCACCTTGGGGTCTTTAGACATCTGATTGGGTACTTAAACCCACTGCTGTAATCAATGTATTTCTGCATCATTTGGAGGCTATTCTCATGGAAGATCACCCGGCTATGAATAACTTGGCTCTAGCTGCCTGAAAAAATGTGTGCTTTCATGTCAGCATGGGGCAAAATTTCACTGGAAGAATCATATTAATTTTGGGCTGTTTGATGAAAATGTACAGCATAAAGTACAACTGAATAGATGAGCTGTAAAACTGAGTTGGTGCTTGGTTGTAAGCAGGGATGGAAAGCAACTAGAAATACATTATTGTAATTTAATCAATTTTTGGGGTGTAGGGTACTTTTTTGAGAATATTTTTAAATTTGTACTTGTACTTTTAAGTATTTTGGAGTAAAATTGTTGACAAAATCGGAAAATGTGTAATCCACGCTCCTTTCTACAAACCAACAAACATAAATAATGGATCTCCTAGATCTCCTGCTGAGTGGCCAGAACTCCAAAAATACACAGATTGCCAATTAAAACAACTAAATGTTTCTAAAATTGTTTTAAAAAGTAAAAAAGTACTGTGTAGTATTTTTCATGTATACTTTTGATTTGTGCAATTTAATATTTTTAGCCATGCAACAGTACGTTTTCTTGAGTACAAATGTTCAGTATTCTTTCCACCTGCGGTTGTAAGACAATGCTGCTACCTGGTGTGGCGTTTTCACCTGTCTGCTGAAGCTATGCTAATCTTTACACATTTCACATGGGCTGTCTTCATTCTTTAAGCTCCCTGCCTCCTTTTGTTCCCCTGGCTGTGCTGCTTTTTCCATTTCAAGCATGACTGCAGAGACCTCATCTTCATCGAGTGGAGGGTAAGGGCCGAGACAGAGACAGGAGGCGGTTGTGAGCTTCAATTACGTAGAAAAACACAATGTAAAACAACTGCTCTTCTAACCATCGCCATAGTGAGTGGATACATGGTGTGTGGATACTCCATGTGGATACATGGAGGTGAGGAGCAACAGTTATTTGTATGACCTGTCACCTGCAGTATATGACTTTACACTGAGACAAGGCAAGCAGGTTTTCCCCATAGCTCAGTTAAATCCAGAGAAGTACTGCTCACCCTGTTGGTACACATAACCTGCCCGTTACTAGTTCTTATCTTGAAATATATTAGGGTTCCATTGGCTTCCTTGTTCTACATTTGACTCAGATAAATCTGCTCTTTCTGAAGCAGCTTTTATCTGAGCCCAGACAAACAAAAAGCATAAACTGCTTTGTGATGCCATGTGGCTTTAGATGACAGCACAATATAAAATAAATTATTAATTCTATAATATTCTATAGGTCAACCATATTTTATTACTGATGAAAGAAAGCAAAAATAATATAGTAAAAATTCAGATTTGTATGTAATTTACTTTTTGGATATTTCATGATAAGTATTTTGGTTTTTTCCACAAACACACAACTCCAGATCACAGCTTCAATTCAAATAAGGAAATACTCACATGAGCACATGAACAGCACAATGACTAACAGGAGATGACATGAGAATACACTAGTGTATGTGAAGTCAAAGGACAATGGTAATTTTAGAAAGGCTGTTGTGTGTGGTGTAAGCCACTGAGCAGACTCACTGTGATGAGAAATAACACACAGGCTTTAAGAACAGAACATCCCCAAGGCACTGGCATCCACTGACCTTTCTCTATCATAACTCCACCTATTCTACACAAGATAATTGGGGTTTAATGAAGCTGTGTTCATTAGGCGCTGAATAAATATATTTGCATTATAACAATAGATAGTTTTGCATTTTATAAATTAAGCATGGGGTTAAACAGCTTTATATAGGCTTTCCAAAAACACTAAAAACTATTTTAGTAATTAATTGACAAATGACCAAACCTATTTATTCAGTTGGAGTTGCAAAAATTATTTTAGCACTAATTGAATGATTTGCTGGTTTGCAAACCACTTTACAAGTACAAGTTTTAATTGATGGAGGTACCACTAACTTTTAAAGAAATGTCCTTTCTTCCCATGTTTAGGTCACTTTACAGTTATAGCATTATCAAGTGACTGTATTTGTTAAGCTATATTGATTCAAGCATTGAAATTTTAAAACGTTATTAAAATTAGCTACATATATACCTGTTAACTATTGACAACTCTTGGGTATGATCCAGACCCACAGGGCAGCACCAATACTGTACTTACTTTTTCAAGCAGTGGGAGCCATGTAGTGACAAGGTGAAGGTTTTTCAGGCAAAGCCAGTCTCCATTTCGCGAGCATTCTCTCAGAGCAGCTAAGGCCACATCAGCCTGGCCCTGACCCATGGAAATCTAGACAGACAGCAAGCGGGGGCACAGGGTGAGAATCAGAGGCAGCCAGATGGAAAATTTGATTCTCCATTGTAATTCCTCTAAAGTCGAGGGCAGAAAATGTAATTCATTATTATAATTCTCTTATATTCAGTGACACGGACTGAAAAACGCTTGCAAAGACAGTTTTTATAATGTAATTTTGTACGGTGTCAGTTCATGCATCAATCATATCGACTCTCAGACACCAATAAGTAATGATTGATATGACTAGTTAGATGGGTTTGCCACAGAGGGAGGCACTTCCACAAGTTTAGTTTGATCTGAATTGAATTGAATTGAAGGAACTTGGAATTAGTTATAACTGTAGAATCAAATGTTTTATCCACAAGTATTGGCTCTCCGTCTGCAGGTGTAATCTTTTAATCTGGTTAGAGTCTACCTCATGATAGTTCTCTCTTCCCACAGTCTCTGCAGCCAGCTCTGCTAGCTCCTGTGAGGGATCTGCCCCCAGAGAGATGATGATCAACACAGGCTCTCCTTCTAAAGTCTCAGCGAAGAGCCGCCGGAGGTTCAGAGGAGGAGGCGAGAGCTCCTTCATACCTGCGAGCACAAATCACACTCAGGGCATAATCAACATTATCGTTACCATAGCACAAAAAGACAAAAAAGGCCAAGTTCAACAGAGACAAAACAAGGGTATATCAACCTCATCAGCAACACAGATGAGTACAATAAAGAGTAGTGTAACTTCAACATAATATTACTAAAGTAGAAGTACAAAATTATTGTTTTGGTTGGTCCAAGAAAGAGAAAAAATTTAGGGAAACTCAAGTCAGAGTAATAACACGATTAAATATCTGGACATGATATTAATAAGTTAATGTGATTGGAAGGACAAAACAGAATCTGGTATTTTCAAGGATATACCACAAAAAATTGAAAAAACAAAATCATATCTGAAAGAGCAGTTCAGTAAACACAAATTGTTGTTGTTGTTAATATAAAGCTTTTGTCATTTGTAGACTTCTCCCACTAGAACATAGTGGGAGGAGTAACCAAAACCATTACTTGAGTAAGAGTAGTGTTACACTCTCAATGTATTGTGGTACTCAGGTAAAACTATGCAGTCCAATAACTAAGAAGTACAATTTCTGCGGAATTAGAGTCTGAAGAATATCATATCTATAACGAAAGAAGTGTCAAAAGCTGCAAAAACCTGTTAATGACATTAAATAAATCAATTATTAAGAATTCAGACAAGGGTACTGAGTAATGTTTCTGCTCATGGTTGTAATTTGTACAACACACATTTTAACAGGTTTCTGATGCAAATGTTCAATCTAATTTTTATTCATTTTTGTCAATATCGCCCACCTCGGCTTGTCTCTACAAATCTATCCATTTGTGAGTAAGCTTATCGAGGATTATGTTTCAATCTTGATGTAAAGTACTGCATACACATCAGATGAGCATTAATACGGCACAGATACCCATGAAGCCCCATAACGAAGTAGTCATTTCCACAAAATCTACTTGGATGCTAATTAAGACCACAGGAACATACGCCACTGCCCACGACTACTGCCTTATCTGTCGGGTTCAAAATTCTTTAAGTGCCTGTTGCCAAATGCAATCTGCTGCACTCAGGAAAACATACAGTACATGCACTCACACAAGGTCCCGGCACAGAAATCTCAGAGTGACCTTTTCTCCCATTGCCATAGCAACACTAAGAAAAACAGTGTTCTGAGCACATGCCTTGTGATGTCTGGCTTCAAAACAAGGGCTATTTACAGAATGTGTGCGCATACACCTCTGGTGCAGTTTGGTCATCAGCATTCATGGGGCAAACCAACTTCACCTCTGCTGTCACCTTGGACTGAGGACACAATCACACTGAAGGGATCATAAAAGCAATGGCATTTCACAGAATACTTAAAGCAGACGGGTATTACATAGCAGGTGTCTATACTGTATTTCATATCAAATAACATTTATTTCAGAGTGGAGAAACATCCCAGCGGTGAGTTGGTCCACATGTGAGTACCCGGGTGGGTTCAGCCAGGCATGCCTGTGTGCATGAGAGTGGTGCCCAGGCCTGGACTAGGGAGAGACTGAGATTAGCTCTAAGAGGATTACAGAGCATGCCTCATTAGCATACTAATTCACCGCCAAAAACATACACATACGCACTAAATCTTCTCCACATTCTGTTTTCTCCATTGCGTTCTCATACAAACAAACTCTCTGCAGTTCAGTGCACTTGTACACAACAACCACTCGCCCAATGAGGTTAAAGATCTGTGGTATAAAAGTGTAGCTTTATGTGCATGTATTTAGCAGGGCTGCAATGAGCAACCAAATAATCATGACTATTCCACTATGAAAAAATCTGTTACATTTTGATAGTTATTTGAACTATAAAGACTCCATAACGCATACAAAAAGGAGACAGTTGTAGCATTATTAAATTAAAATGTCAGAAATCAAAATGTCTGATTTTCATCAATAACACACATTCGTAAATAGTTATTAGTATTTAGTATTAATAATGTATTAAACAAGTCTCAGTGTTCAATAGAATTAATTGATGACTAATCACTACTAAAATAATCATTAGCTGCAGCCCTAGTATTTAATGACTATGAAACAAAACTAGCTTACTTCAGTGAATGCACTTGTTCTCGTGATATATACATAAGAAGAAACTCAAAGAATACTCTTGACAGAAGAGCGTGAGATACAGTAGGTCATCTTTTGCATCCAGGTGAAAAAGACACGTTCAGGTTGAAGAGCCAAGCACAAAAGGAGTATTATTAGCCTCCAGTAACAGCTGCGCAACAGCTGACACCAAGTTTGAATCAATAGAGCTTAGCAAAGCAGTGGCAGTATTCATTTGAATCAAAGTGCTCTCTAAGATTCTGTCCATTCACATACAATAAGACTTGGTGGACTTTCCATAACAGAAACTTGCATTTTAAGGATGACTAATGTCTCATAAATACTTGAACTTGTACTATTTGACAAATATCCACATCAATAAACCCTGTGTATTAGTTCCACCTGACACCAATTAGTAGTGCAGCAGATAGAGCGGTCAAAAGTGAACACACAATTAGGATTATCTGGACTAAATGAATGGCCTCATTAACCACAATAAAGCAAGAAGTCCCCAGCAACACCACTGTGTATCAGTGGGTGGCAGACTGGAAAAAAACACTAAATATTCAACATATATGAATAACTATTAATAATAACTGTAGTTATTGTTACTGTTGATTAAGTTTTAATCAGCAGATCTCTTACAGTATGTTTATGAAACTTACACAAAGCTTGAGAGGCAAAGGCGACCATGGCACTCTGTAGTCTGTCTGGTCTGATGGCTTGGACCAATAGAAGCTAGAGAGACAGCAGAATATTATTTGTATTTAATAATTCAATAAGCAAATGAAAAGCAAATAATACCCGTTTCAAATTCACATTTAAATCACTTTATGTCTTGAAAGGAGCTAAATAAACCCATTGTATCGTGACTGCACTCACGATACTACTACAAATGCACAAGTGTATATGCAAAAACAGCTACTTGTTCAGTAAAGTACTGAAAGTGTATTTTGTATTTATATAAAAAATGCAGATAAACTCATGATTTACTTCCAACTTTTCAGTAAACTCACTACATACCTTGCTGTTGCTGCTGTCCCATTTAAATCCTTAAAATTTCAACAAAACAATAAAGACTGAGGGGCAATAGCCCTACATTGTGTTATGATTATAATTATTAAAGCTGACCTGCTGGAAAGCCGTGATTTTCTTGACAATAGAGGGGGGCATTTCCTGTTCACAGTGAGAACTTCGAGAGAAGGAAAGCCAAAGATCTGCATCATTCAAACACAGGGACTGATAGAGAGCAGGGAAAGTCGCCTGTGCAAGACAAAACAAAAGTTTGCATATTGAAATCCCATATTTTGTTAAATTGTAAGATTTATTTTGAGTAGTTACTTTGAGAACTGCCAGTGCTCCATGTCTTTCCTGATCAATCCAAGATGGGAATTCCTCTTTTTTAAACATTTCTCCAACAATGGACCCAGTGAAAACATCCCACTCCTACAAACATGAAGAAGTTTATTTTGAACCAAATATTTTGTGTAAATAGTGCAGAAAGATTGCTGAGGTGTCAACTCACATTCTCCTGGAACAGCTCTGGGTGCATCCCTTTAACAAAGTGCATGGCAAACATCAGCTGATCTGCCTATAAGCAGAATTTTCAGATGTCAAACTTTTGTGACATTTTGTTTGAATTGTCAAATGTACTAACCAGATATGAGTATTTATTTTCCAATACAACAGAGTGGAGCACGCAATTCCTCTTAAAAGATACTGCATGTTTTGGAACGTTAAGCACTGTAGTAAACAAATTAGCCTTGGTATTTAGAATAACAGTTATCACAGCCAGGCAAAACCTCCCTTTCCTTGTCTTTCAATATTTATGTATTTGCTTCTTATCTGGGTAAACATGTATAAAATGTGGCTGACACAAGCTTGGCAAGACAGACTTAGAATTGATGAGCAATTGGGGCTTATGAGTTTTTCTACCACTAATATTTTATGAGAGCTTTTAGTATGTCTAGTTAGGGTGGATCAATATCTTATTTAGTTGATTTATCCATGTCATTAAGGGTAAGTAGTGATTTGCAAACATACTCTTGTACGTTAAACAGTTGAGTCAATGCAACATTCAAATATATATAAATGGCTTTTAAAATGTACACAGCATGCACATAGGGGTGTCTCCTTTTTATCTGTCAGTCCTGCATCCTGACCTAATAATAGTATTTTGTTCAAAGTTCACATTTTAAACATGTCCAGAAGAACTGCCAAAAAATACTGAAATATAAACTGACAAACTAATACAAGAATCACATTTCACATTTTCTTGTTTGAACAAATATAAACAACAAGATTAGCAGTTTTTATGTAGACTAAGACAGGATATTTTGCAAATTGCAATCTTTGAAATGTATTACTTGCTTCCATTCAAACTGAGTATTCAATTGCGATTAACCGTGCAGCCCTAGTACATCCCTTTTCTGTTTTATTGTCTAGTGTTATCTTAGGCCACTTTTCTCCGGACGCTTATCTCTAAATAGCATGCTTAATGTTGTTGACAAGAATACTGATACCATAGTTCATTGTTTCCTATCCGCTAATAACAGAGCTCCTAACTAATGTATGCCAGTGCACATTTGCCAGATAACCTATAAGGGACTGACAAGATCAACATCTAAGAGCCACCGTGACATTGCCTGTGGCTGGTGCGTCATTACCATGCAGACAACACACACCTACAACCTCACATAGGGACAAAAAGAAATTGCATTTACCATTTACGGCCTAATCAATGCACTGATTGCAGCGTTAGTCAATATTTGACACTTCATTACTGTGTTGGTTGATGTGGTTTGATCATAAAATGTGTTCATGCCTGTCTACAATTTATACTTGACACTTGACAAATTATTTCTTATTCTGTATAAGGATGAGATTACAAAAACTAAAAAGGTTCAATTGTTTTTTTTAGGGATGTAACAATAACAACATAATTTGATAATGTATCATCAAAAGTCTCACAATAAAAGAATATCTCAGAGTACAAGCTTGCAGCATCAGCTCAAGCATGAAATACATATACCATCCTTCACTCCTTTTTCAGGGCAGATAAGGTGAAGAAATAATGTTATAAAGTGCTACTAAGTACTTTTAAACCTTAATTCTATAGATTGTGATAGAAGCAAAGGCTTGTAAAGACATTTTAGAAAAGAAAAAGTGGCATATATAAAATATATTGCACTAAATATTGTACCGTGAGATGTGCATTGTAAATTACGAGAGTTTGTTATACAATTGCATCCCTATATTTGATATTTGTCTTGTTAAATTAAATTTTCCATCTTATTAACATACTGTAATATTAGTTAGCTACTTTGTGGCAAGCAAAGAGTCAAATGATGGTGCTTGTTTTTATTTTTTGCTGAGATGTTAAATTTGTCAATGAAATGCTCTCAAAAGATGAACTGAAATTTTTGTTCTTTTTAATAATAATCATTGACTATTTGAATAATCATTAATTGTTATCTGGATTACTTATTTTAAAAATGATGGATGTTTATCATTAAAACAGTGGCATTATGAAATTAAATAATTTTAGATTTAGTTTTTATTCAAAAACATTTGCTATTGGTACATTTTTTGTTTTGCATACTTTCACATTACTCTGGTGAAACATGCATAAAAACAAATCTCAATGTGCAGTAGAAATAACTGTTTGATAGTCGACTAATTGAAAGAGTAGCTGACTTGTCTACTACAGTTGGTTGTAGACCTCTTAACGAATACCTTAAACAGTGAGCGGCAGACATATTCATACACCATATTTGTAAGGTTTGTCTCCAGAGCAGAAATTCTGGCCTCAGTAGTCTCCATTTCCTAAAACAAAAAACAAAAAATGAGTAAATGTTAGGGTATGTCTAACTATGTCACAAAGTGGCCAATAATTTAGTTAATGATATTGTTAATGAGCCTATACACATTTTTTCCCATGTATTTGAGCCCAAATTTTGTTGCACCAGTACAGATATAAGCAGAGGTCAGAATTATATCCGCTGCGTACTGTCTGCATCTAATTATAAAGGTTTTATTGTTGGAAAATAAGGAAGTTGTGCAACAGCATTCTAGTTTACCGTGGCAGCAAAACTCCGCTCTGGTGTCTGAAAGTTGAGAAAAGTGCTAATAAACTCATCATGGGATGCCTGGAATACATAAGGTAAGGAAGAGATAACTTTGGACCACTAGAAAACATTTGAAATGAAAAGTTCAGTTTTTTCACATTTTTAAGACAGTAAAACTTAAGTACAGCTCCTTTAAGCACTTGAAATAGGTTGAGCACTTTTCTTTCAAATGGCCAGGAGATTTTACATGGCCCTTGAGATGATTTTATTATATTATATCTAATCACCACTTTGAGGATATAATGTCTCCATTATCCTTCACCATCAATTCAAGAAAAGTCATTCAATATTTCACTACAATTTGCACACAGAGTCAATGAGTTCAATAAACAGCCAACAAGAGAACAGGGGAATGAGTCTGTAAATCAATGCAGTACTCTGAGTGAATGAGCCTTCAGAAATACCTTTACGCACTTTCACATAGACACAGTGTTGACCAGCTGTTGTCTGGTGACATTCCTGGATAACAGCACTGGCTGTAACAACCCACAAAGGATTTGGAGGAATTAGTGTTCAATCGCTCAATGTGCGTCTATGTAGTGTGTGTGTGTGTGTGTGTGCCTTGGTTATCAGGCAGTGTTACAGGCTCAGATGGGGCACAGCAGAGACAGACAGAGCATGATTCTGTCCAGCTGCACAGGTCAAAGAGCGATAAACACACACAGCCAAACAAATGAACAAAATAAATCAACCCACAGAAGGTCGCTATAGTTCCCCATTACCAAAGAAAACAAACAGATTAGCAATAAATAAAGTCAAATGCCAAATGCGCTTAGGAAATATAGCTTATATAGAAGAGATACAAACAAACTCTTTGCAAAGTCAGTCAGTCTCAGTCTCTGTATCCTGTAAATGTTATAATGATTATGTATAATGTTGACAATGAAAGTGGCACAATATATTTTTTAAAAACTTTATAAAAGTGGTGTATCACATCTGGTTCAGTCTAGTGACCCTGAATATATTTATATGTATATTTTTAATATTTTTATTTGTGCCTTCATAAACTCATGAAATTAAATACTATTCTAAAATTATTTTACTATTGTTTTTTCTGCTGAATTTTCAATAGAAATGCAACAGCGTAGCATATGGCATCCTATATCATCTGAGTGGGAGTGTGGCATCAGTTTGTGTCCTTGGTGCCATATCTTGCACCCTTGAAAGATGGTAGTTTTAGTTCCCTCACACATACATTTGCATATTTTTGGTTAACAAAACACAAGTATTGCCCAATGTAGTAGCATTTACCTTCTTAGCTTGCAAAGCTCTCTGGAACAAGCGCAGGAAAGATGCCAAGCTGAAACGGTACATGTTGTTGATCCTTGACAGATCTGTGATGACGAAAAACATTTTGCTGGCACTTTCAGCTAGTGGCAGGTAGGCATCACGCTCCTAAAATGAAACCCAAATGTAAGTAGAATCACAGATAGCTTCGGAAATGTACATGGGCAAAAAAATCAGATAATAAAAAGTAATAGATCAATTTATTATTAAGAGGGAAAAAGATGTAGGGTGAGATTCAAAAAAACCAACAGGGAGAGGTATGCAAATTATGGATGGAACGAGATTGGTACAACACTGCTCCCTAGAGGATGCTTATGTAATGTCTCCGTCTGTATCCTACATCCTGCATGTGCCTGTGTGGGTGGGCTTGGGGTATTGTACCTGATCCAAAGACCCCTGCAGTCTGTGGGATTCCAGCAATGATTCCTGGATGAGGGCACTGCTGGCCTTGGTCTGGTTCAAACTGTCAATCAGCTCTCTATTCTCCAGAATATTACCCTGAGCTGTAGCCAGAGTCTATCAGACAGAGATGGGTAGAAATAAAGTTAATATGAAAAGTATAGCATAGTATCATAGTAGAAACATTATATAATCCAACAGTGACAGTCTGAAATAACTGTCAAAATGGATAAGAAGTTAATTTCTCTGTTGATGTTTTAATGCAGAAATTCTAAAAATGTACTATTTGCATTTAACTTAATATCATTTATTTACATACATTTGGATCATATATATAATAAGTAATGAAGTGTGAAAATATCAAATAAAACTCAAAGCATCTACAAACTGAGTATAATCATATTTAGTTTCTCAAAACGTGTAGCTTGTGAAGTAATTTTTACAATAGGGCTTTTGATTTGTGAAGCAGACATCTATAAGGGTGCACACCTCTAATAATGATTCTTCTAAAGTTGCAAGCTGTATTTTCTTCTCTTCTTCCTGCTGTAACAGCCTGGTCTTTTCTGTCTCCAATTCAGGCTTTTCTTGCTGGATGGTTAAGGCTAATAGCTACAGAAGAAATAACATTAATGAGACCCTCAGACATTATTAAACACGTATATAATAGTAAAGCCTTGTGTAAAAGCATAACATTATGTTATGTTAATTTGCCATAATTCAATACTATACAGACAATATATGTTTGAATATACAAGTTACCTGTCCTCTGAGACCTGCTCTCGTCGTGGTAAAATTCACCTCTGTAACAACTGAAGCTGCATCAGGAGGGATGGATGGGTTTGGATTTCGTGTTGCCAGATAGAGTTGAAAATCCTCATTATAGTCAATGAGTTTGTCTCCTATTTGAACCACATATCTAGGACCTAAGAGAAAGTAAAAGATGGAAAACTTTATCTGACAAACAAGTGCTAACTAACTTTCCTGTGCCCAGTCTTTTAAAAGTCTGCAATGCAGTAGTGCCATCTCTGTGCTTCACCACTTTTCTTGTTCAACAGCACTTTTAAGTGGATAATTTATCCTCACTTGCACTGCCTCTGTCCTCACTCATACCAATTTACTTTTACAAAAACAACTGTTCTGTCGAAATGATTGAACACCTTGTTTGTCTAGGTATGTTTCCGAACTCCAATAATAAACTCCAGACTTCTAAAGTGGCAGGATAATTGATACCAACTAATCCTAAACTGAATAATTTATATAATTATTCAAAACAATGGGGGGTAAAAATTACAACTTGACAAGTATGGCTAAAGATGGTTTTCGCCATTTTTCATGTTCTAGCTTAAAATGAGCCGAATTATACTGTTTATCTCCTTTAAAAGCTTCTAGTATGTCTGTGTATGAAGAGGCATAGGAGTTTCTATTTTGTATTTTTTTATATGTAACTGTATCTCTTACCTTGAGCAATGAGTTCTTTTCTCAGCAGTGGATAGAGAACAGGTTCAACTCTGTCCATTTCTTGTATCACCAATGTTTTTCCAAATCTCACTGCCAACTCCAGTGACGTCATGAAATTACCATCCTGTAGGAACATATAACTATAATGAACTGTAATATAGGAAATAAAGATTTAAAATACTAATTAAAACAATACATAACTAATACTACTTAAAAATACTAATACTAATAATTCATATTATCCAATTCAAGCTGCTTCTGAGCTGGTTCAGGCCTGAAATGGGGAGATTCTCCAACAGACATTTAATAAAATAACTCCCACCTACTATTTATTGGAGCATATACATTTTTACATTTTTACCTGTTGGTTGATGACCTCCAGCCTGTGCTGTTTCAGATGTGTGCATAGCCACTCTGTCGCTCGTGATGACGGATCAATCAAGAATGGGCAGGCCACGCTCTGATGGGGGAACAGATGAGAGAGAAGTTTTAGTAAGGATCTATTCTGTATATGTGCTCATTTCTGTCTTACTGCTGCCATGCTTATCGACCACTAGTCCCTCCCATGCCAGGCTAAGGAATGAGATCCACTCCCCCCTCTCTTTTCATCCCCTGCTACCCTATTTCATGGTCTCTTGCTCAAGAATTCTCAATCTCAAGCCATCTCTTTCGAACCTGTTCATATGTCAGTTTATTTTCCACTGGCTTTTCTTAATCTCTCACAAGAAGGGGAAACCATTTGTGATGTGTAGTAGGAGGCTTTACTGGTTTTTAATACGTTTGATCTGTTGAGAACTTGATGATAACCAAGTAAGCTGCCGGTTTCAATTAGGAGGATGTTGTCTATAAATCAGTCAATAGTATGGGAAGCACAGTTGCATTGGAAAAACATAAAAACAAATACACAGGGGCGGTAGAAGCAATATGACAGCTAAAAATTGAATGAGATTTTCACTCTTACCTTGAACTCATTGATCTGGTGGCAGCAATGACAAAAGCAACACAGACAAATGTAGGACAGATAAATGATAGACAAAACACAGACTCTTACAATTAGTGATTTTGTATAATATGGATAATAGGCTCATGGTTTGATCTCGCATGGTGGTTGTGAAAGAAATAACTAATATAGTGAAATCTAACCTGTAGTATGACAAGTGCATTCTCCATAGAGAGGTCATCAGATGGCAGTCCCTCACTTTTCCAAATCAACTGCTCACTCTCGGTGCAAAGGAAGGATCGCAAGTCAAATTCTGTAACAAATGCCCCAGAAAGTCAACATATCAAAAGTTGAAAATATTTCTATCATATATCAAAGCATGTCTCAGTTACTTGCACTTCTTTCAGCTAATTAAATGTTGTGAAATCAGCAAAAATATACAAGATATACTAATAGCTGTGATTGTAATTGATTAATTGTACCAGTAACAGGCATACCCACGCACCATCAAGACAATACAACTAAAATAGCTAATACACACATGCACAGATGTTTTGTGAGCAGGAATAAAGTAGTTAAGGGCAAAAAAGGCATAATTGCTTTTAAATATAAAATTACTTTGCAGTCCAGACTGCGCCATCCATGACTCCAGACAGTGCCTTCTATGGCCTTCAGGAGCTGCAGATAGATAGGTGATGAAGGCTGCTGCTAGCATAGCTCGTATAGGGAGTGTTTCCAGTTCATTCTTTATCTCAGACATCTGCAAGAGGAAAGTACAAGAGGAAGGTAAGAAATATATTTTCATCTGTCAACACACAAAATGTGCATATATAATGTGTGTGGAATTTCGCCACCTTTAAATGTGTGTGCTATGTATGAATTTCTGCACCAGTAACTTCAGACCCCATTAGAGCACAACACAACAGCTGGAGGGCTTAACATACAGCAGAGCAACCACAGCGTCCATGAAGACTTGGACAAGTGTGTATGTGGAAGTCAGTAATTGTAAATATATGGAAATACGTGAGGAGAAAGTCAAAGGCTTTGGCTGGGGCTGAGGGGAGGTTGTGAGGATTTGAATGTGTGTGTCAGGACGAGATTGAGTGTTTTAATTAAGGTGGAGACAGATGCGTTGAAGAGGACTAAAAACAGCCAGAAGGGACCCAAGACAGCAGGAACCATGGGGCTGTGACACACACACACAAACACACTCTTCCTGTTGCTTTTAGATGTTAAATGAGCCTCCATCCCCCTAAATGTGTAAAAGCTCCCACTTGGATCCACACACCAGCAGGCCTATACATCAAAGCACCTGTGCGTTCCAGCGTGTGTGCTCTCCGTCCAGTTGTGAAATGAGCTTCTCAGCTGCAGTGATGGTGTCCTGAGCTTTTGTCACTTCTGCTTCCAGCTTAGCAGCCTCAGCAGTGTGACACTGGAACCTTTGGGATAGATACGAAATTTGTAAAAGAACTCTTTAGACCACTAGAATATTTTCAGGAAATTTTCAAGAATAGCTGCACACTTCTCTTTGAGCTCACTGACTCTGGCTCCAACAGAGTTGAGCATATCCTCAAGTTTATTTTTCCTGTTTTCAGTTTTTCTCAGGTTTCTAAGAACAACCGATAAAACAGATAAAGGTAAGTAAATTCAAAATGTTGTCATCAAACCATATTGGGATGTATTAAAGAAGCAGTAAACACAAGAAAATATGTCTCAGTGAAGAAATATGTTAGTGCTCCTACTCCAGTAGTCCCGCCTGCTCTCTCTCCAGTGGCTCTATTCTCTCCAGGACATGTGAGTACTGGACATTGGCTGTGACCCAAGCAGCCAGAGGTGCTGCTGCTGCACTAGCCCGCTTTGCATTCTGACCAAAAGAAGACATCACAACAATGATTAAATGAAGCAATGTTTTACATGCTATAGCATACAGAAGAACATATATATGTAAGCATGGCCACATTAAGCTCTAAAGAGAACTCACCTTGGGGTCAAAGGAGGCATAGTTTCTCTTGAGCAGTTCTTCTACACTCTGACGAATTTCAGGAGTGATGTTCCTCGCCTCAAATGTTGCTATGTCTTCTCTCACCCCACGTTTGGCTAAAAAGCTAAACAAGAATACATAGATATATATAAAAAAAACTATTACCATTGCATACAATTGAATTGTTTATATCATATTTCTAGAATGTATAAAATAGTTGTAAACCTTTTCATGCTGACCCAGGATGTGTCAAAGATGCCCATGAGCCTGAGGACTCCCTCTAAGATGTCTCTGATGACATCAGGGGGCATGCGCAGCGAGCGGATCTCAGACAGAGCTTCAGGCTTGATGTTGCCCACTGCACGTTTTGCTTCTTCTACCAAAGGCTGAGAGGCAACATTTATAATAAGTGACCACCGTTGACTGTTGTGCAAACATTAAGATCATACCTGAACCTCCTTCAGCTCATCATCAATTTTTGCTTTTCTTTCTTCAATCTTTGAAACCTCTTGAGCCATTTTGCCTTTAATTTTTTCCATTTCAGTCTTTTGGTCACTTGCATTCTTATGAAAAAACAGGAGAGGACTATGAATATAGTGAAACATTATTTTATCACACAAGAAGCATGATTTTTGCTCTGTTAATGTGCTCATTTTTGTTAAATGTATTATTTGTAGACACTTTACAGCCTTCTAGAATTAGACATGATTCTGAATCACTCTGAAAATGTTTCCTGAAAGGCTCTCTCTGATAATTAAGTTTTCAACAAGCATCTACTATGTCCCTATCCCATCATTCATTTCTCCTCATCTCACCAGTCTGGGCCTGCTGTCTTCAGCTCAACAGGACTCTTTGTTGTTACAGCCTTTAGGGAAGATTGTAACTGTTAATTAAAGTATGAAAGACTAACTCCTTTTCATTTTTGTGTATTGTTTTGTTCCCTCCTCTAATGTTGGTTATGTTTCACAACAAGGGAGAAACATTAATGAGTTCAGGCTCTATCCTTCATTTTAAGAACAAAAAAGAGCTAAAGGGAAACAGAACTGAAACATGCATCAGCACTAGATGAGAGCCACAAAGTAAACAAATTCACAAAAGCAAATCATCAGTGACTTCACAGCAGGAAGTATAAAATGGAATATAAAAATGGTTGTCTGAGTAACACTAAGCTTAGCATGAGTTAAGAAAAGCTAAAGAAGCAAGAAAGGCAAAGTTAGAGGACTGCCATAATAAGCTAAGACAAAAATGTTGGGAGTAGATTTTCCATCCTTGAGGCTGTCTGCCTTTAGTCAGTTATACACAATACACACATAGTGTACACACATACACCTACTCTGTACCTGCATGGAAGTAGTGATCTCCTGCAGGGCCGAATCTGCCTCCTGCTGTTTAGTCTTCAGCAAAGCACTCTGCTCTGCCGCACGTCTTTTTAATTCATCAACTAGTGCCTTAGCTTCGTTGAGTTTGGAAACACCTGCCTAAAGACAAAAACACACATTGAAGTTATTAGGTTTTAACAGTAAATATTTGACATATCTAAATATTCCTACCTGCAGATGCTGTTGCCGGGTTGTGAGCTGGCTCTGTTTGCGATTGAACAATGTAGTGTAAACTTTCAAAAATGACATATATTGGCTTGGGGTTGCTCCATTTTCTTTGCATGACTCATGGACCATAACAAACAAGCGGCAAAGATCTGTCTGGCTAGACCCTGCCAGAAGCATAAATGATACAAAAATTATACACTACTTTAAATGCAATGACAACTAGTATAAAATTGTACTAAACAGAGTCCTACCAGATTGTTTCCCTTTGGATGGCTTGTCTCCTTCAAGCTTTTCTGCTCTTTGTTCATTTTTGGCCAACAAAAGCTCAGGAATCTGCAACAGTAACCAATGGCATTACAATGATAAGGATAGAAAAGCAATGTGTTCATTCAGTTTATCTAATACTAAAGCTGTGCTGGAAGTTACCTTCCTCATGCTGCTATCAGACCATCCTTCCATCCACTGCACAGAACACTTGCGGTAAAAGGCTGGGTTACTTTCACAGCTGATGGTGAAATTGGGGTTGGAAGAGTCCATGATAAGAACTATATGGAGGTTCTGTTGGATTCCTATTGGGTGTAAAAGAGAATAGACAAACCATACAAAAAGATCCAGTATAGTAACACTGTACGTGAATATTAGAGCACAATTTAGATTTGGTGGGATCAACGCACTGTAGGAGAAGTAGTTGTAAAGTGGTCCTATGAATCCATCCTGAGAAGCAGCATCTTTGAGGGGAGACAGCAACGGCTCCAGCTCTTCTGGTGTGTAAAGACCAGGAACTTCTCCTATTAAGGAAAAATATATGACTGATATAAATATATGATATTAAATATATGACAAATTAGAAAACTGAAAATACTAAGAAGTTGTGAGCTTGTCAATATCTCATGTACCCCTTCCCTTTATAGCTCTTATACAGTCTACAAATGACAACTATAGATTTACATCAAGTTTTGAAATGCCAGTTGACCTCTTCATGTATGTCATTAAGCAACAGGACCAAAAGAATAATACAATATACAGAGTACAAATAAACAGTACACAGAGACTGTTGGAGACAGACTGTAAAATCCCAATCTCCTTTTTTACCACTACAGTGCATGTTGGAATTTTCATTGTGAATGCATAACATAATAAACCCTTTGAATGAACAATGAACAGAAAATGTAGTCATACTAAAATGGATTTGGTATAGTAATATGAAAGCACACACCTGATGACAGGAGGCTGTTCACCATCTCTAGAAATGCTGGAAGGACAAACTGATAGTCTTCAAGCAACAGAACAACTTGTTGCCCATCAAGACCGGCCTGCTGCATCACCTAGATAGTAAAAAGTAACTGTATTGTAACCCCGATTTCAACATTCACATACTGTATAAAATATGCAACATGTATGTATAAAGCACTAATAATAATAATAACTGATGCAACTATGTAGACTTACGGTCTTAAGATCATTGTTGAATTGTTTGAGAGAGTAACTACGGGTGATTTTGGGGGTGAACAGTGTGTATCCGTGCATGTGCGACACGAGGCATGTGGCTGTGTGTCGGCCCACACCGCTCCTTCCTGCCAGGAGCAAAGAGCCGCCGGGTCGGCTCAGGACACGCTCTACTCTGGACACAAAGTCACACACCTCCCTGAAGAGCAGCAGATCCAGCTCCCTGTTATCTCGACTGTACAGCACCACTCCCTGGAGGGGAGAAGGGACAGGCACACAGGTGAGGCTGCAAGCTTTGGCATTGTCACTAACAAACCCAAAGAAAGGAAGACAGGTCAGCATTTATATCCTTCAATACTAGGGCAAAGTTTACTTTAACTGTGCAACATTAGGGTAGAGGTCTCTGGGCATTTTACATCTTACTAGGGGTGTACATTGCCATGAGTCTGGCGATACAATACATGTCATGATCTGCACATCATGATTTGATATATCACGATATATATATTGACGCTAAATCATAGGACGTAGTTTAAACATTTAATTCCACCTTTTGTATGACTTGTTTCAAATCTGCAGAAGTCAGACGTCCCAGTTGTTTACCATGAGGAGGCAGAGACTGGCCTGGAGCAGCCACAGCCCCCTCAGATGCACCCCATGTCACATAGAAACCATCTGGAGATAATAGAAATACAAACTGTAATTCATAAAATCAGCCTAAATAAATGAACTATGGATGGCTAAATAAAAACACAGCTCTTACACACATGCTTACTGACATATATTACCACATAAAATTAAAGTTAAAGCTATATTTCTAAAAGGTATTTATTCAATTACTGCCATAAAAGGCATGAACAAAATTACAATAAAGTAACACTGTACTAAAAGGATTGAAAGCAGAGTTAAGATCAAACACATTATAAAAGCAAGCAGCCATTACGCCTCTGACACCCAACTCAATCCCTTTAGTCAAGCGTTCTTTGTTTTGGTGCTTCAAGGACTGGTTTTAAGATATGACATTGCATTTTAGCAGGCAGACTTGTTCTTTATTATTCTTATCGCAAAGTGAGCCAACTGTTTAAGTCTGTGTGAGCTTTTTTATATGTTTTGGGTATAGTAGTATGTAGAATGTCTCAAATGAGGTTGCACAGCTAGTTGAACTTACATTAGAAAGCTGATTTCTATGTGGACGCCTTGTATGTGGAACAAAGTATTCAATTGCACAGAGCAAAAACTAAATAAAAGAAATACAGAGAAAGTTGAAAGCTATCTACCTGTCATGTTATCAATTGCATCAGAGCTCCAGTCTCCCCGAATGGTAGATGACAAAATATTATCAAAGGTGTGAAGATCTTTGGGGGAAACCAGTCGGTCTCTGAAAAGCCTCCTAGCCTCATATGCCACCACCTCCATAACACTGTCTGTCACGTTAGATTGAGCTGGGGATAATAAGGAGATAAGATTAAAATGTTAATTGTAGCACTATACAGCTACAGCTAGCAGAGTCTTTGTGTAATCTTTGAATGAAAATCAGAAAGGAAGATAATCTCATAAAAAGTGTAAATAAAAAGATCAGAAGACTTTTTACATACCAAGGAAAGTGTAAGCAGCAAGCAAAAGGAGAGAAAGAATTTAAGTTAAAATTATGAGCATGGAAAATGGCAGATGTGACACGACGTGTTTAATTAAAATATATGACTGGACTGGCTATCGCAGCAGGAGCACATTGCGAACAGAAAGTGTGGCAGAGGGAGAGTTGAAAGGACAGCAGAGGGACAGGAGGATAAAATAGGAAGAGACAGGGACAGGAGGATAAAAGAGGAAGAGACAGGGTAGTGACCCAGAGGAGACATGGGGAAGGAGGCACCCAAGAAAAGGTGAGAATTGCAATGGTCTTGAGTAAAGGAATCCTGCCATCTGGAGCTGGCATGTTGACCCATAACATTATATTAAATACTGTATAAGTGGAAAAGAAGTACAGAGCTTTACATACAACATACATTATAAAAATAAATGTGTCTATATTGTGATTACCTGCAGTGAGGTCATATCGCAGAAGGCTAAGAACCCACTCTGTGAGGATACAGGGTGTGAAGAGATAATGGCTGTGGTCATCAACTGTGAATTTAACTTTGACCTGAATGAAAACACACAAATAAGTCTTGTGCTGTCTCAAAACAAACAAAGTGTTTCATTCTTCAGTTGAATTTGTACCTGTTCATAAAGCTGCACCAGGGAGGCGGCCAGCTGGTGTACTCGCCCAGTGCTGGCCCACTCTGCCTGGCTACCCAGGCTGTGCTGGAGAACTGGCTGCAAATACGCTGAGTAGATAGTTTGTAGCTGTTCTCTGTCTGGATAACTAAAGCCAAATAAGAAGTTTGAGAAGGACAAATGAAAGACAGTATATTGACATGAATAATCAATGCATACTTACTCAATGGTGCAGATGCGGACGATAGAAGAGAAGCGCGTGGTGAGAGAATGGCTCCCAACAGCACTTCCTGTTGACATAGAAGCTACAATCTGGATGTTTTCAAGACTGACCCACTCCAAGTTTTCATCATAAAATCCTTTGTAGGTCAACACCTAAAATGAAAATTAAATCTTAGTAATCTTTCAATAACTCCTTGTCCAATGTTGTGTACCTGTTGAAGAAAGGAAATAAGGTTGCTGGTGCCCCATTTATCCGGTTTGGGGAGGTTGATGTCTTTAAGGTACAAGACGAGATGTTCACAGTCCTTAGGTCTGAAAACCCGGCCGGTGTTTGAGCTCAGTAACAAACAGGTCTGACCAAGCTTCTGTAGAACATGGCGCGAGGATGTCTGGGCACTGCAGTGGACCATGGCTACCTGTGTGGACCTCAGCTGGGAGAAGGCATAATGCAGGAGCATGCTAGGAGAAGGGAACAATATATTTAACATTAACAAAAGGGCAAAGTAAATAAGTTTTTACATTTCACAGTTCAAAATTGAGAATGTCTTTAATTTTTATTTCCTTAAAGCTGTAAAAAGTTGCAGCAAACAAAGAATTCAGTCTAGTTATTTTTAGCAGTTTTATCTAGCAGCCGTTGTTTGTCTGGAAAAGCCCAATGGCAAAGACAGACATTTGTGAGGGCGCAAACAGAATATAATTGGAAAGTTACCGGAGTGTGCATGTGTATTCAGTCTACTGCAGTAAATATATGGGAAATAATTAGACATAGCACAAAAATGAGCAGACAGACCAAGGGCCACAATGACATAGTGACCTTTGAGACAAAGTGATGCAAGACAAGAAGACGGAAGAGAGAGAAATAGCGTGGCTCAAGTCGAGTGTAAAAGGCAAGCTGAGTGACCCCATGTTCTCCAAACCCCCTGAGGCAAGAAGCAATTACTTTGAGGCAACAGCTCTCCAACTACACACAAGCCTATTACTACACAACACAGTCACATTACCTAATTTACTTACAGTATATGCATTTTTAATATCTAAAATTACTTTTGTAAGAAGTTTAATAACTATTGAAATGTTTTACAGTATGGCATTACGCTTACATATCAAGAAGTCATGGCAATAAAACTAATAAACAAATGAATTAAAAACAGATAAATATGTTAAATGCCACTGTCGCACATTTCAGGCAAAACAATAATATCTCCATGAGGCAAACATAGCATACCCCTCTAAAAACTACAAAGCACACCTTGAAAGGACTTATACACAACATTTTTTTGTTATCTAGTCTTGCAGTAGCATAGATATTTTAATCTCAAGAGCTGTTTATACAATATAACTCCACTGTGGACTATCTGCTTGGAAAGTGTTTTACTGTCCAACAATAAAGATGTACGCAGTTAGCATGTTAGTTGTTGTTAGTTTTACAGTGATAGCTAAACTCCACTCTGAAAGCTGTGAAAAGCACTTATAAAGTCACTGAGATTAATAATTAGGATAAGGATGCTCAGAATGCATAAGGTAAGTCTGGAATCATTTTGAACCACTGCAAACTTTAAAATGAACTTTTTTTCACTGTATATGGTTGAATTACCCTTTGCCACAGCCCTCTGGCCCCACTACCATGAAGGGTTGCCTCTGTTTAGCAGTGAGCCATGGCGAGAAACAGTGCAGGCTCCTCTGCATATCTGTGGTCTCGATTACAGGTAGCCTCTGCGTGTTGGCCAGCTGTTCCAGTGAAAGGCTATCAGGACGACGGAGCTCATAAGCAGACAGATGACCAGTGCCAGGGTCGTAGAATGTGTCCAGAGGTTTTTTGACGTTTGGAGGGCTTTCTCTGGCCCAGCTCAGCAGCTACAACAAGTATACAGAGGAAATGGGACTTACTACAATATAAATCTGTCTTTTGTGTTATATATTGTTGATTTCTAATAATACTGGATTTAATGGGTAGAGTAGACAAAAAAATAGTACTCAAGTAAGAGTAGCGTTATTTCAAAATATTACACAATAAGCAGCACAAAGTCAAAGAAAAAAATGGAACATGTAATACCTCTTTGGCAAATTCCTGTTGTGTTTTTAGATGCAGGTTTCCTCCAAGACCCCTCAGAAGGCTGATGATAAACTGACCCCTCTCTGTTACTCCATTGAGGTGCGAGAGGCCATTGAAAACAGTTCCCACTCGACTGGTTTTAACCACACAGTCACTCTGATGAAAAATATAGCACAATCAGAATCATGCGGTTATTACATTCGATAATAAATAATAAGTGCGTCTTACAACATTAGTGTGCAGCAACCCATACCTGTTTTGAAACCCACTCAAGACCTTTGTAAAAGTAGTCACCAAGCCAGTTTTCTAGGTTACTGCGGCACTCTTCTGGCTGATTGTGCAACCATGACTTTACCAAGGCGTTCACATCAACGTCCTCATCACTAAACACATAAGGTTAAAAGGAATGAAATAGACATGATAACAATAAACAAAAGAAAACACTGGCTGACCTAAGAAATATCATGCCCATGCGAGAGATAGTAGCCGGTGAAGCACTTTTCAGGTCGTGAGTTTCAAATAAGAAGTTGACATTGGGTCCAAATTGTATTCGCTCTCCACTCGCCATGGTCAACAGTCGGTTATCATCAAGAACGGAATTAAGACTTTCAATCCAGTCTGGGTCAATGTCACCATCACATACGATCCAGGAGCTCACCTCTGAACCACACACAAATCATGTTACAGGATTAGATCAATTTAAATGTCTTGTGAAATTGTATTGTCTGTAATCACTTATTTACAGAATACTTTCTATTGAATGATTGTTTGTGTACCCTGTGGCTCTTTCACCACACATCTGGCACTGTGTGTAAGAACCCCATCGGCCCATTCTCTGGTGTCATCGTCTATGTGACCCAGGAGTTGCTGTCTGGGCATAGCTTTGGGATTCATTGTGTAATGTTTAACCTACAGAAATAAAATTTGCAAAACATCAATAAATGCTGTAAACAAAACACACGTCAACCAAACATAACATTATAACCATCCACGGAAATGTGCACTTCAGCACATAAAACAACCTTTGTTCTCTGTGCATCACTGTCAGAATAAATAGCCACTACTTTCTGACCATATAAAGATGTCATAATAAAGATTGATTTTTTAATTCACTTAGGTAAGTTTGCTTCATTTATCATAATGTCATTCTATCATTGTACTGACAATAAAAAACAAGCACAGAACTTACAACTTTTCCTGTTTTTTTAAGAGCTGCTTGAAGCATCTTCCATAGTGTAGACTTTCCAGCTCCACTTGGTCCTACGATCACCACACCCATACGCTGTCTTAGCTGCTCATTCAGTTCCAAAGCTTTCTTTAGCTGCACAAAAGATTTTTAACAGCCAGTAAATTGTGATGTATGGTTTAGAACATTTGTTTGAAACTCACCTGGCTTGGTATAACTTCAAGTCTTGCTTCTTTATAAACTTGCTCAAGTGCGTGCATTAAGACTTGATCTTCAACATCACTGAAATTTACTCCAGAAAAAACATCTCGGAGCAGAGCATCAAAGCGTGAGCTGTCTGAGAAAGTTAGCTTTGACATGGTGTTTAGTCGTAAAGCTTGCACCACCAGGCTACTCTCCTGAACTGCAAACAGAAGAAATAAGAAGTTAGCTCACATCACTGGATACAATCACAAAGTCACACCTACCAAAAACCAAAAACCAAACAAATGTATTCTGTTATTTCACAAAGTAATTTCCTTTTTTGTAGAAAATGTATGTGTGGTCATCAATTCAAGATCTGCCTATGGTCTTTATTTGCCGTTGCAAGGTAGAGTAAGCGCCTTGAGAATGGCTTTCGGTTATTGCTTTGAATTTGAAATTAACAAAGCATATCATGATTCACAATGTCAATACTTTTGTTCTCTCCTTCAAAGGTTCTGGTCTTCCCTGCAGCAAGATTTTTACAACAGAGAAATTCTTGGCCTGACTATACACAGAGAGACAGGAGAAAACCTTAGGGACTCATTGATAGGGCTGGGGTATGTGTGTGTGTCTAGTGTGAGAGAGGACGCTATTGTGACAGACACGGAGCCAAATCGTAGTGAGATGCTAGCAGTTTGCAAAGCTGACATAAGGAGGAGATGAAGGTGGGAAATAGAGGGCACAGAGGGAAATGTGTGTGGATGAGAGGAGCATCGACAGCCAGGTATCAGAGAGAGGCAACAAGAGGTCAGGAGGAGGGGGGAGCTGTGGCTAAAGTGCTGTAAACAACATAACTTTGGCAGTAAGTGTCGAGAAATGAGAGAATGGAGAAGGACAAAAGTACACACAAGTTACAAGCCCAAGGGAGGGGAAAAGTTTAGCAGTGGACCATTTTGTCTAAATGTCACTTGATGGGGTGCATTAGAGGATTTAGAGGACAAGAGCCGCTGTGTGACAAAAAGCTACTTGACTCCAATCTCCTTGAATTCTTTGCGAGTACCAAGCACAGAATGGTAAATCGTGAATGCTGTCTGTAGTCTGTTAGTACTGTAAGTGTGTTGGAACTAAAACTAGCCATCTGAGAAATAATGGTAAGAAGTGTAATTTATTCACAGTGATTCATTTGTTTGCTTTCACCCACTCTTGGGTAGAAGTATGAAAAACTGTAAAAATAATTTTAAATATATTACTCGTGTCTTTCTCTTGGTTCTTTCTCTGATGCTGTAGGAGGCTGCCACAGGCCTTTAGCACAGTCTTAAGAGCACGCAGTCCCCAGTCATAGTGTTTCTGAGGAGTCAGCAGCTCCCTGGAACAAGGAGGGAGAATTATAATTGTACTCTTGAGAAAATTCAGTACTTACTTTAATAAAAGTCTTACTTGGCCAGGTGAAAGATTGCCACCAATTTCCGTCCCAGAACTTCTCCATTTTTGAACCCCTCGGAGTAGAGTATGACCTCAGCGATGAGCTCATTGTCCGGCCTGCTCATAGCCACAGGTCTGAACAGCTGCTTCAGATTGTCTGGAAGCTTCTGTCTGCCCCCATAGCCTTTTCCTGCTGGGTTCATTGTGATGAACACACCTGAGTTTGGGTCCAATTCCACCTTTAGTTCCAAAGAGAAGAAGTACAGTATGTGGTGTATTATGAAGAAGAAGTGATTTAATCATTTGAATGTAAAATAAACCCGAGAAGACAGTGACCAAGGTAACAAAAAGGCTATTACAATACAGATTAATTGATTTAGCAGTGTTATTCTGAGTAAACATATAAATGTACCTCTTTTCCAAGCAGTTCACATGTTGGCTTGTTATGTTTAAGAGAATCCTGAATGGCCTGGATTTGCATAGAAACTGCTGATAGCACTGCCTCCTCTAATCGGTTAAACTCGTCAAAGCAGCCCCAAGCACCACACTTCACCAAGCCCACAAAAATTCTGCCCATTGACTTGACATCAATACCCTAAAGATAAAAAAACAAAGTATTTTAATGCCTAAAACTAGTACAAAAAGTACAAATGCTTGCTTCTTTCTTTAACACTACCATACCTCATCACAATTGAACACCAGCACCTGCCTCCCAAAAAGTCCACCCAAGGCTTTGACAGACTCAGTTTTACCGGTTCCAGCAGGTCCATAGGGGTTACCTCCAAGCCCCATTTTCATGGCTTGAGTCAGAGTTAGGTAGCACTTATCTGTCAGTGGAGTATGCACTAGCTTTGCAGCATTTCCCTAAAAAACACAACATGAAAGGGTTTATATAGTTTAATTAAGTGGCATAATCATATATGGATGGAAAGAACCACAAAAGTAAGATTAACAGACAACAAAAGAGAGATTAGGGTGGTCAAAAATAACTTATACCAAGATACTAATCAATACTATCAAATAGTGTAAGATCACATGGTAATATTACCATTATAATGTTTTACTCTGATTGCAGTATTGAGTACTAAACCTTTTCCTTAGTACTGAAAACAAGTCTGACCCTGTAGATGTAGTATAGAAAGTGTTCTGGATATTTAAACAGTGCCCCCAAGTGGTAACAGAGCAGAGGACAAGTGCAATGATGAATTCACGTCCACACACCTGGTATTCGTAAGTATAGTTGAACTGGGTGTCCACCATCTGTATGTAGCAGCATTTATCTGCTTCCATGTAAAATCGTAACTGCTTCTTCCATGCCCAGGCATTCATGCTGGTAACCCCCTCCTGGCTGAGCTGCTTCACTACACTTATGTTGTGAATGATATCCAGGATCAAAGCTTTGAGCTTCAACTCCAATACACTGGCATCTGTGGAGGAAGATGTAAAAAAAAAAATGACCATCTTTGTTAAGTCTCTATAATGTTATACTGATTGCAACAATTACAACATTTGCATCATACTACCATTTCATCACAAGACTGAAAAAAATGACTAAAACATCAAAAAGATAATCAAAATGGCTTTATACTGTTTTAAGAAAAATAAGCAAGACATAATTCCAACACAATAATGCAGTAACACAAATCAGCAAAAGTATACTGAAAAAGACACATTTATCATTACTTGGCAAGATTTGAGTACCAAAAATGTTGCAACAGTATTTGGAGAAAACACCAGTGCATGTGCGTGAACCATACCTGTGTTAGAAGTGCCCATTGAATTTGTGTCTATTGCTGTGTAATGATCCAGTTTAGCATTAAGTTCCATTTCTAGTCTTTGCAGATTTTGCTCTTTAATAGCCTTTTCCACATCTTCTGTAAACTGGATTTGTTCAGCCAAACACAGAATCTGCAGATGGTACAACATATCTACTAAGTAACATCGATCAAAATCAAGTCTCAAAATAAACGATTCCATCATGCAACATTACCTGAGAGGGGTAGCGTGAAGGATCTACCTGTCCTTTCTTCCCAGCCAAGACACACTCGTATAAGAGATGCTTCAGAGTCTCCTTCATTTCACTGGACAATTGACCTAACCAACCCTGGAAACAATACACATAATATATCACAATTAAATATGTATTTTTAAATACATTTATATTTTTGTATGCTCTATTCTTTAGAGAAAAGATCTGAGGAGAATGGGTTAATCAAAACAGGTTAATCAAATCTAAAATCAATATTACCTCCACAAGGCTTGAGATACGTATCTGATTTTGCAATGACACCGTTTCACCCTCTAAAGAACACATGGCTACAATGTGCTGGCACTGCTCATCAAAGACAACGCTATGGATGCCTGTAAAACATATAGGTAAATCCATCCAATTTACATGAAAAGCAGTAAGGACGTGTCTCATGAATATCACATTCATTTTCTGACCTGCAAATAGTTTCTTGAGGTGTGACTGGATGACAGTGGGGTTGGTTGCCTGACCCAGAATCTCCAGAAGATCATCATCTCCAATAAAATAAAAGCGGGGGAAGGCAGAGCGCTTCTCCTGTATCAGAAAAAAAAGAGCTTAGGAACCATATTGCAACAGGATCAGTGATTTCTGCTGACACTATTTGAAGCTACAGTTTTTGTACCTCTAAGAACTCATTGAGTGATTTCTGGCAGCGGTGCAGCTGGTCCAGTATAGTAACCAGGGAGTTTCTGATGCCAGCTCTGGAGCTCAGTGACACCACTCTATTGTCTCTTTGAATGTCTGACATAATAGATCTTTATAAAAAATTGAGAGTAAAAAATTAGAACTATATAACATGCCACATACAGCAAAAATGAAACAAAGAAATTAATGACCTGAAATCTTCATCCACTCTTTTAAAGCGTCCTTCCTCCCGTGGTAATGCCCCACGTCCAAAAATGGGTTCTAAATAAACCCACCGTCTCTGGATTGTATTAAGACTTTGCAGGTATTCGTCAAGATCTGACAAACGAACCTCCCAAAGACTGATCTGGGATAAAGTAAGTGTTTTTAAGCCTAATACATATAAATACCATAACTTCAAGGATATTTTGGATATAACAGTTATATAATTTGAACTTACCTTGTCTTGAAAACTACCGTAGTAGGGAGAATCTTTCAAGGACTGTAAAAGGCACCGGCTGTCTCCAACCTTGAATTGACAAAACATAGTAAAATTATTGTTTTGGGAAAAATTTACAATTAAAAAAATTAACAATCTGGGGGGAAATGTACTTTTGTGTTTTCTTTTCCCAGTATAACAATATCAAACCTGATTGACTATGTCCTTCCAGTCTCTGATCAGGGAGAGACTGCGACTATTGCTGTCAGTATACTCAGTCAGAGTGAATGTGGCAGATGCTCCCCACACATCCAGCTCCCTCAGTGCTTCTCTGATTGTTACCTCAGCCTGGGCACGGCTATTCAGATCCTGCAAAAGCAATTTATCCACCTTTAATAAAATCTACTTCAAGAATAAATTTAAAAAATACCATTGTGGCAACCTCACAGAGTGTTTGAGAGTATGAGGAGGATTACCTTTAGTTGAAATGCTTTTTCTACAATGGTATTTGCTACACTGAGTAGGTCTTGGAATGTGAGTCTCTCCAGCGTGGTGCCTTTTGGTAGACCCAACAATCTGAACATGTCCAACCAATGGTCCTGGGACAGATGTTCACCGCGTACATACTTCAGCACAGGGACCATGTTCTACATTCAAATTTAGGTATTATTAGAAAATTGAATTAGACCCACCCTGAAAAAGTAATGTTAAGTGCACACTGGTACTGTGTTACCTTGTATTTGTCCACTTCTGTTTGCAGTTTAACAGACATAGCAGTGGGCTGTTCCAGCTTACGAAGCCTCTCCTGCCAATTAAGGAGAAATTCCTCAAACATATATGTCTTACTCCTAAACAAGAGATATTGTTAGTGCCACCACTACTCCCAGATTTACAGCCAAGTACTTCTGAATTACAAAAACAGACCTGAATGTTATCCAGTCCTCTCGAGCCTTCTCCATGAAGCCCTCTTGCCACTCTTCATACAAACCCCACATCTGACTATACTCTTCCATATCTTGTTTTGTCTCTTCAGCTAATGAAAAATCTGGGCATTCCAGGTTGAAATAGGTACAGTCTTCACTAATAAAAAAGATAAAATAACCAAATACCATTACAATTACCATTACAATTAATCACAGAAATGAAATGAAATAAATTATAGCACTTACAGCAATTTGTTTCGAACAAGTTCTAATTCTTGGAACTCTTGCTGTTTATCTTTGATGGTCTGAAGGCATCCAAGCAAGGCAACGTGATCCCCAGTCTCTAAAACATCTTCTTTGGGCTTGAGCTGGTCCCAACGAGCCTTAAATCTTTCCAAATCTGCTCTGTAGGTATCCACGTGACTTGCCACTTTACTTCGCATTACCTCCACCTTAAAACAAACAAACAAAAAAATACATACTATACTGAGCATTGTTATTAAGAATAATTGCATTTTCTCTTAAGAGGTCTTTTCAATTATGGTTTTAACTAAATAATAAAAAGATGTATATGTCCACTACTCCATCTTGTGTTACCTGTTCTTTTATCATGAGTTGGTGGCTTTCCATAATAAGCTCTAGTTTATCCCATTTTGCCTTCAGAGCAGTGATAGAGTCTAGACCAGCCCCAGCAACAGATCGCAGTAAGCGGTTTTTCTCTTCAGCACTCTGAAACTGTTGTAAGATCTGTGCAGACGAGCAAGATATTAAAGTCGCAGTTGATTTGCAAAGATTATTTTATGTAATTTTGCACTTGGCCTTACTTCTGGCTTCCTGGACAATATTTGGTTATAATGCCCTCGAGTTGCACTAATTTCCTCCATGCTTTCTGGTCGAACGGACAAGGCCTCTGTTGACTCAGATACAAAGCTCTCTATGGTTTGTGTGTGGCCTAAAAGAAGAAAACCAGAACATGAAAGAACAGATACCAAATAAACAGAAACCAAAACAAAAAGGTAAACTTTGGCAGTTATGCATACCTTGTATGGACCTCCTGAGTGACATAAGGAGAATTTCAAATAGCCTTTGAATCTGGTCATCAATTGCTGCTTTCACTGGCTCACAATTTACAGTAATGCAGTCCACTTTCTCCTGACTGAAAAACACAGGAGAGATAATGTTTTTTTATTACTCAATAATATTATTATATAAATCACCAAAAATGTGCTCTGTATTAGTAATATTAATGGTGATTTATTGACATTTAACCCTGTACCTTGGAAGGCGTTCTGATTCCTTTCCTTTGGCTTTAAGTGCTTTAAAGTTTTTTTCCCAGTCCTGCATCGAGATCAAATGTTTCTCCACTAACTTCTCCAAATCCACCTGACCCAGGACAACCCAGTCCTACAAGGAGAACATCCTCTATCAGTGAGAGCAGCTTTAAAACAATTTGATTTTTTTATTTATTTCTACTTATATCACCTTAAATTTGTGTTGTATAGCTTGGAGGCGCCTAAATAAATCTTCTGCTTTGGTGAAAATAGTGACAAACCCAGATGCATTTTTGTCGATCATAATGCTGAAGATGAGCTCCTCCCCTTGTGCACTGACCCCTTTGAACTGGTTCGGAATAGAGATGAATCTTTTCATTTCCTTGAAGTATCGAGCTCGAACTTCTTCAAATGGAGGACGAAACTGTAAACGGCCCTGTCTGCACAAAGAGACATTTGTTACAATTAAAACAAATCAGAGATCAGAATACAAAAAAACAAAGAAAATACTTGAAAGTAAGATCGATGTGTATTTCAGGTAGGTTCTTGTTAAGGGCCTCCAGTCCCATTTGATACTGATGTTCAAGAGCCTTGTACAGCTGATGATTCCAGTGCTGTCTCCAGGCACACATGTCATCAGACCTGAATCCCTACACAAAATATACAATGCACTTTACTAAAAACAATTCAATCTGAAAAATGTTTGCCTGAAACTTACTTGAGCTTCCAGAGCCGCAAAGCCAGTACGAAGGTCCTGAAGTCCCTCCTTCCAACGCTGCTGATGCCTCAGTAGATCTACATTCATTAGTGTCACCACCTAAAATATGACGGTTAGAACAAGCAGAGTTTAAAAACAATGACATTTACTGCACAATACACAGCCATCCATTTTCATGCAATTCTTACAAAGAATCTCAGAAAAGAATGTAAAAACAACCTTGTCAACAAAATCTGTGTGCCATTTTCGTAACTTCCTGTTTTCTGTTGAGAGTTTCTCAGCAGCAGTTTGAAGCTTAGCAATATAGACCTCTAATTCTTTCGGATTGTCCCAGGTAATCTGCAGTTTTCCACCTGAATCCTTAGAATTAGAACGAGGATTCTAAGAAAAACAGAGGAAAGTATGGCTACAAGTAAGGCTACGAAATACTATATAAAAAATTTAATATTAGTAAATCATACCTTGATGACCTGTTCAAAAGCTAAGGCCAAACCGAGCATCATGGGTTTCTGAGAGGGAATCATCTGTTGGTCAATAGTGTTGTAGAAATGGGCAACCTACAACACAAGAAGTGAGGTGAATTAAAGCATTATTTCAAACCAACAAATGAATTCGTTACCAACCTGTTTCAGGACAATGGCCTGTCGGTAGAACTTGTCTGCTGTATTAGCAGCCTGTTGTATCTTAGCTGGGATGGGAAAGCCTAAAGCAGACAGCTGTCTGACCTCTCTGAGCAGACTGACCAGTCTATCGGAGTACTGGATCTGAAGTCTACCATCTACATGGTCCAGGTCCATCACACGGCTACTGGCTTGTAGACTAGAAGAGAGAGTTTAGGGTAAGATTAATAGATAATTGCATAATGCATAAAGATAAGATAGAATAAATTATGTTAAAACCTAATTCCTGATTTGGGATCGGCCAGTCCAGACAGGATATCTCGGGACCAGTCTTCAAATTGCTCCTGCTCATATGCTCTTAACACATCCAGGAGGTCATCAGAAAAACGAAGAAACCCTTTGAACCCAGATAGATCTGAGAGTAGAGCCTCAGCAATGCGAGAAGAATCTTCAAGCTGTTAAAATAACAAAAAAATATACACAAAGAAGGAAAGTTACAGCATGCGGCTGTCTATGTGTAGTCATTTGAATAATTAATGATAATGACCTTATGTATAAGTTGTCGGACCCAGACTATTTTGTTGACCACTTCAGGTAGATTTCTACCAATGAAAGGTCCAGACTTATCTCCAGGACCCCCATGACAACGGCTTTCAAAGTCAGTCTTAAGTCCTACAATCATAAGCTTAGTCTTTATTTTCAGTTTATCTTGACTTTTTACTTAAATGTGACACAAATATAAACATTGTACCTTTGTTGTAGTCCAGTAGTCTGGCAAGTAAGACTTCTCTCTCTGACTGCAGCTCTTTACTGATGCTGGGCCGCTGGATTAACTCTTTATGTTTTTGGAACACATGTAACAGCTGCAAAGAAACATTCATATGCATTATGTTACCATAACCAAGCATATTATTATACTGTGTGTGTGTGTGTGTGTGTGTGTGTGTGTGTGTGTGTGTGTGTGTGTGTGTGCGTGTGTGTATACATGTATATATGTATATTAACCTGTTGGGGATTGTTCTGAACATCTGCAATGTAGTTCTTTAGTCGGCCTGCAACTTCCTGCTCTGAGGGTGTAATTAGACGCTCAAACTGAGCCACTGCTGCTTTCCAAAGGGGCTGATGACAGAAAAATAAATAAATAAATAAATGTGGCTATTTAGTTTATACATATATTATACACATTACAGACATTAGTTATAATAAAGTTGTTATCATAAACACCCTTAAATACAAAATTATATTTTAAAAGGCCTTATGAATCTAGAGCAGGTTTCGGAGGGGGTGGGACTGTTGAGCTAAAACAGTGAATGGCTGTGACTGACCTCAGTGTAGGGGTTGTAATGCAAAGGGTTGAGTCCAGAGAAGGGCTCAAACACAAGATCTGAAGTAAGAGCCTGCTGTTTTGCCCCTGATAGCAAACGCAACAGTTTCTCATGGACCATACGCAGAGTGATTACCTTTGAGGACAAAAATTAGAAAAATTATTTATCTTTTTGACATTATTTCATGACTACAATTTCAGCAATTTATCATACTTCATCTAATCTTTTTCCAAGGTTTTGCAAAACTTGTGGACAATGTTTGTCTCCTTTCCATGGATGAAAAGAATGCCTTTTCCATGCCTAAAACAAATGATTTAGTATAACTTTATATTTTAAGTTATATCAGTATAGTTTTACCTGGCCAGTCAGATGCTCGCAGGTCACCACCCACTGCTCACAGATAGAAATGCCCATTCTGAGGTCCTCTCTTACTGAGGTGAATGGCTCCTCAAATATTTTATGGTCACTCAGCTTCTTTTGGACATATCTTCCCAGTGCACCACCTAAATGTTTTTAAACATTAACATAAATTAACATGGGCACTAAACTCGCACAGAATTATAGTACTCTGTTACGTGTGTCTTTTGGCAACGAACCAATAACATCCATGAGACGAGTCATGCGTGGCTCTGGATAAGGTTCAAAATCAGTTTGGCGCCAAACATCATCTAGAGTGTCTTTGGTGTTGTCTAACAAATCTACAACCTCTGGCATTGACAAGCCTTCCAGCCCTGCATACTCCTACAGAAAGACAAAAACACATGCGGCATATTCTTCAACAAGGTAGTTCACTTTCACTCTATAATCACAGTAAACTACCTTTTGTATAGGTTTAAACTGCTCTTCAAAATGTGCAGCTCTTTCTCGCACTGTAATTTTTTCTGCATTCTCAGCGAGATCTATCCAGTACTGAAACTCATCACTGGGAGTCAGAATCCCTTAGTTGAAAATAAGAATTTAGTCAAAAAATATGGTATAATATAACTTGTCAAATGTACTGTAATCATACCTAATACATCATCCTCCTTACGATCCTTTTTTGAGGAAGGGTGCAGTCCATGATGTCGGATCACTGAGCCCAAACCCTGCTCAAGTTCACTCAGAAGATCTGCCAGCTTTGGATCAAAGGCTGCCCGCCAGCGCTCATCCTAAATGTAAGAAGCATATTATTGACATTTTTCACTCAAAACACTTTCTAAATTGAGTTATATGCATCTAACCCAGTCTAACCTGCAGCAGCACAGGAGCAAAGACCTGTTTAACAGCCTGGTACAGAGTATTGATGGGCGAATCCAACATGGATGACACCAGTAAGCTCTGGTGAAGATTTTCCTCTGTTATCACAGTCGGTTGCAATTTAAAGAACACCAGCACCTTTTGCTTGTTTTTCCCCAATCCTTCGATCTGCATAACATAAATAATCTAAAATGCTAATAAGGAACTTAAGGAAAAAAAAAAAGTGTTAACACAATGAAGTTTACCGTCTTAGAGATGTGAATGTCATTTTCATTTTTGTAGACAGAGAGTACAAATTCATTTCCATCATCTAAGAAGCTGTTGAGTTCTGGGCTATTTTCCAGTGAGGAGGGAGGCTTCAATAGAAAGAAGTTGCTGGTTGTTGTTAGAATAAATTTCTTCCGCAAGTCATCTGAACTCTGAAGCATTTTCAGTGTAGACTGCACAGATGCTACAAAAAGGGGTGGGATAGTTTTATTAACGCCATAACCATAGTTGTGGTGTGGTGCTAAAATAATTTTTATTGCACTTAGATACTTAGAAATTAAAATGTGTCTAGGCCTATCATTCATGATACATAATAATTAACAAACTCATTTTGCACTGAGGTTAGTTTACCGATTAAATCAGTGCAATAAGATCCTGAACTGCACCATGATATTTTGATTTCAAAGGTTTATATCACAGTGAAATGCTTCTTAAAAATCTAAGTATGTTCTATGTTGGACATTTTAATGAGAGGCAATTGCCAATTCGTCAGGTTGAATCTGGCCATCATTTTAGTTTTTCAGTCTACGCTCCTAATCATAATAATGCTAGCACAGTTAGCACAGTTAGCTCCCTTCCCCGTAGCGTAGCTGTACTGTAGTGACAGCAAAATGTCTGATGTGGTTCTTCTGCAGCTCGGAAATGTAATAGAAACGTTTGCATCGTACCTTATTTCCGTGAATGGCTTGATTGTTTATTTGAGGTCAAACCTGACTTAAAACCACCACAAGCGCTTGCTCGCTTAGACCCACAGATTATGCTTGCGCGGTTGCTACATGGCAACTGCGAAACCGTGTACCACGTGACAACGTTTTACCAGACTCCTACGAAAAAACTTGCGTCATTTACGCACCTCGAGTCTCCCGGCTTTTTTTTTTGTTTTTACAATATTGTAGAAATGTGCTAAAACGTGCATGGGGCCGAGATTTAAGAATCACTCTAGTAGTGCGATTTATTTGTATTTTATATTTGTTTTTTTAGAGGGTGCAAACTGAACTGATGTTCAGTTTATTTCAGCAATAAATTTGCTATCTGGCAACATTCTGTCGTTTTGAAAGCTTTATAGTAGTAGTAATAGTAGTAGCAGTAGTAGTATAGTACATTTTACGACCTGCCTGTAACATAAGCAGTTGTTCACAACATTATACCCACTGTACTTCAGAGGAGGATTTATCCAGATATTTTTTCTGAGACTGGTCTAATAATTGTAAACGAAAATGCATAAACCCCTGTAAGGTTATATTGTTATATTCCACATCATGTCAGTACACAGTTCTTTGTTCCACATTTCATGACTATGTGAGACTGGATGTGACTATAGCAGGATAGAAATGTAAATAACCAAATGTGGTAACTAAGCTCCTACATGAAGGAGCCACTTAAACAAACAGGCAGATTGCATTTTGCAGATAGATATACCTTTATTGTCCACAAGGAGACAAACACTGTCAAAAATGTATACATGCAAACAATAAACACAAATATACACAACACATATGCTGCTGAAGGTTTGTTCAGATTGGAAGGAATACACAGTGTCGCAAAGGAACACATACAGTATGCATACACTCACATAGTTTCACTTTGTACCCGGAAAACAAACTGTGGTGAGTTTAACAAGAAAGTTCAACACATTTGGACAGTAAATCCTTCAGCACAGCAACAAAAACAACGTGTAAAACATTCACACATTCAAGGTGCGTACAACAATTTACAAGTCACAAAAAACAAACAAACATGTGCTTAACTTTCATGATCATTTTGTGGCTAGGTACGGTTAGAGTTTCATTTCATTTCCAACATGCCAATGACAATGAGATAATTGTTTCCTTTATATGTGAACAGCTGAGTGTTTCTATACCCAACCCACATACACCCAACCCATTGATCTAGTTGCCTAGATCTAGCCTAGTTGCCAGAGTGAGGAAGTTCATTTCTCAAATAGTTACTGCCGGCAAGACTCGCCACAAGATGGTAAGCAGACTAAGATTGCCACATTTTCATTTCTCTTTACTCTTTCATTTCATTGTTACTTTTATTTATTTCATTATTTGATGTCTGTCTTTTGTGATTATGGATTTTGTGGACAGAAAGTGAGTCATTCATGAAAAGGGTGTGTGAGCTTATCTTATCTTCAAAATATTTCAGGTGTCTCCATACATGTCTTTGTTTGTAATACTTTAAGAAATATAACCCCACTACAAAGCTTTCTGTATGCTAAACACAACATGTTGTTTTTTAAATACATTTATATTTTTAAGAATGATCAAAAGTAATAAAAAATGCAGTATGCATTTCAATAAAGTAGTTTCTTCCTTAAATTATGACTTGTGAAGGACATGCTGACACAGCACGTATTTAACCAAAATATTGTATAAAGCATAGTATGACTGAGTACACATCTGCCTTAAAGACTATGTGATTGTGCCCTAAGTGCTCAGTCATTGCCACTGATGATAAAAAGGATAATTATTTATATAAAATTCTAGTTAGATAACAGTTCAGCCGTGGGATAATATTTAGATGATGAAGTGGAGAGGTTGATTTTTCGCATGTTTGTTCTATGACTATAGGGAAATAGTTTAGATTTTTGTGGTAAATTTTTTTATTTTTGTTGTTGAACAGGTGGCAGAGTGCGTCCACCAAGACATTGTGTAAGTGTGTCATAAAGTATAATAATTAATTATCCTGTGCAGATTCAACAGTCTAACATTGAGTGTCAAACTAACCCTGAAAATATGAACTCATGCAATGCTTTTAATGTGTTATATTCTTTATTCTTTGTGCAATTGTTTGTAGTCCAAATACACATCTACTGTGGATATGCATGTTTACTTTTCCATACTTCACTGCTGTTGGAGCGGGTGAGTTGAATTCTCTGCTCAGCACAACCCTTTACTGTAAATACAAGTATGCAAGAAGCAGAAAATTAGATTTTTGGATCATGTCACTTAAAGTAGTAGTAAATGCATGAACAAAAAATATCAAATTTCATAAAGTTGCAAGAGTCCTGCACACCATTCTGCTTGCAAATTGTGAATTTAATTAGGACATTAACAATATTTTGGCACTAGGCCTTCATCAGGCAAATAGGGGAAGAGCTCTAGGTGGTCATCTTAAATAGGTATTTAAGGTGGTCATCTTCTCTTCTCTGTTCATGTCTCTGATCATGTTTTTGGGCTGCTTCCTCTCCTCCAACGAACCCATTTAAAAAAACTGAAGTGCTCTTCTTTTATAAACTTGTTAGCAACAAAATAGCACAAAAATAAACTACACCTGACACAGAAACCTTACCTATAGGTATTCCTTTAAATTTGACAATAAATACACTTTTTATTGACTAAACACTGAACAATACAATGTTAATGATGCAAATTTTAAGGTTTGTTTCTCAATAATTCTGCTTGTCTTCAAAGAGCCTACTTCACAGACAGGACATGTTGGAGGAGAAGTCGCTTTCCCCTGTCCACCTGAGCGAGGGAAATACGATCCCGTGTATTTAATGAAAGGGGAACACTTTGTGAATGGTTACCATGAATCGTACAACACATCAGCCAATAACCCATGGCCCAACACCAGAGTGGACAAAGAGAACAACCTCATCTACATGTCAAGACTGAACGTTTCTCATGCTGGACTCTACACCTGTCAGTATGGAGATGAAGAGGATAAATTAGAGCTGATCATCACAGGTATGTTACAAATAAACTACTGGATACAACAAGAGACTGTCACCCCCAATTTAGTCCTTAGATTTTAATTTAATAGTTTTAAAATGCACTGAAACATGTCTTAATAATAACAATAAAAAGGATAAAGATTGCTGGGTGGGTACCACTTTGTACCCAAATCATAGATATTTTCCAAAACATGGCAGATATTTCCAAAGGGCCCAGCTGCTGCAGGTGTGCCATTCTGCCACCAGCTCTGCAGAAAGAACAAACACTAAAGGAGGGGAACAAGCACAAAGCACCAAACCCAAACAAGGGGTGTTTTTTTTTTTTGTTTGTTTGTTTGTTGGTTTGTTGTTGTTGTTGTTTTGCTTTGGGTTTTTTTAGCTTGCAAAATATTAGACAAAATAGATATAAATACAGTGAATACAATTTACAGCACACCTTATCATTAATAATTATAATACTAAAATACTAAAAATATACATGTAATGTAATATTTTTATATTTTTGTATTATTATCATTATTATTACTGACAAGAATAAGGCATTTCCACACAAATATAACTGCTATAAATTTTAAGAGTTGTTCAGCGCACATTTATTTTGGTTATTGTATGTTCATATTCACACATGGGAAAAAAAATGAAATTACATTTCTCACTTTAATCAAAGCTACATTAAATAATAATATTAAAATGAGAGAGAACTTCAATATAATTCATGTATGTAAATATGTATGTATGTTTCTTTTGTGTTTTGTCAAACAGCCAACTACAGCAAACCCTTAATACACCACAAGTGTACAGACAAAAAGGACCAGTGCCTGGTGCATTGCTCTGCACACGGCGGATACCCCAATAAGACAATTGCATGGAATCCACATCCTTTGAAGTGGAGAAGTGAAAGCTTTGAAGACAACAATACAAAGTTATTCAACCTCTCCAGTGAGGCATCCTATAACTGCTCCAGAGAGAAGCAGCAGAACATCACCTGCTCTGTGGATGAGTGGACTGTGGACTCCCTCGTTCTCCCTGTCTGTGAGTAACAGATAACCTTTAGTTAAGGGTAAAGGCTTTTTCAGATTCTAGATTATCTAGATGATCATTTGGTCAAAAGATTTGGTTAGGGGCAGAATTTTGGATTGTTTGTGTTATTTGGCAGTGGTTAGGGTAAGAGCTGTGTTGTTTATGTTCAGGTAATTGGCAAGCCATTTTATTTATGTATTCATTCATTCAATATTATATCAGGCAGGTCAGTTGAAAATATCTTCTCATTTACAATTATGACAAAGCAAGATCCAGCACATGAAAGAGTCAAATGATACCAAAATGTGCATTGCATGTACCTGTGTGTCAGAATGGCTCACTGTCACTATCCTGTCATATACCAGCATAAGCATGGCAAGTCAGAAAAGTCCAAACCAGTATGAAAAATCCTTATTCACATTGCATTCCGTAACAGAGCAACCAGCCTCTTCAGTTCTGGTGGTTCAGATATTTGAATTTTAATTCATTTACTGTGTATAATTTACAAACCTTTTTTTTTCTCTTCAAAGGTAAACAAGAAAGCAATGCTGTAATAATATCTATTATATGTGTTGTTATGATTATACTTGTAGTTGGCATTTCTGTTGGTTTCTGCTTTCTGTATCAAAAGTGCAGGTAAAGGCTTAAATACACTGTTCATTTATTTATTATCTACTGTAGGCCTATAGAGTTTCTAAAGTGACTTGTGACTGTTTGAATGTACATTACAGGAGCAGACCCACACGTTATACGGAGGCTGATCAAGATGGCTTGTGACAGATGTTGGTGTAATACGAATGAACATGATCACTATTTCCTAAAAGTGGTGCGAAGTGGATGCTTACTCAACTCCTTGACTTGATTTGTTCTAATTGAAGAACTAAAATGTATGTTACAATGTGAATGTGGGACAATATTTAAAATTACAGTCTTGTCAGGCATGTCACTGAAAACACCCTGCAGCAGGTCAATAGATATAAACCAGAATAGCCTCAAAACTGATGATTTAATGATTTAATATTTGGCCCTTTGTTGTACAGGTATGTCCTGTTTATTATTCTAATAACTGTTTATTAGTATGGTACATGTTTTTATTATTCATTTTAGTTTTTTATGCTTTATTATAACTAAACTCTATTCTCTAATATACGGTCAGTTAATGATTATAGATTTAATTTATCTTTATATTGATTGTATATTCATTTTCTGTTCTTCTACTCTGCGTTTAAACATTACGTCTAAGACCAGTTGCCTTTACTATTGTTATCCAGCAGAGGGCAGTCTAGCTCCACAAAGTCCATACATTTTGTTACACGCTTCATGGTTGTTTGCTCTACTTGTACTTTATGCTGTTATTATAACATTAGGCCTATTTTTATTGATTTTTAAATTATTTGCATTCATTTTTACACAATAAAAATAAAATCAAATAAAATCTCCTTAAAATGTATCTTTTATGACTGGCTAACAGACACATACACACATTGTGAACGTTTTGAGAGTTAATGGTAAACAAGTTTTAAATTTGGTTTAGCTATATAACACAAAGAGATATTTTATTTTTACACTTATTTTAGTTCATTTAAGATGAGATTATGTACAAAATTGTTTGAAGTGGTGGGTGGGAGGGGCCAAATTAACACTAAGGGAAACTGAATGAGTGTGGAAGTTGCCATATCAACTCAAATACCTCCAACTCGAGCCTCCCTTTAACCTTCAAATAGTTCAAATAAAACTTTCTGTATTAAAAACAACTCTCAAGTTTTGTGTAGTAGGTCTGTGTAGAACTAGAGAATAATAAAACATCTCAGCGAAAAAGAGTTGGTAAAAATGGTCCTGCTTAGTTCCTGATGGCTCTAGTCCTCTATATAAGCGCAGTGCTCTGATTGGCTGTGACACACTGCCCTCGACCTCTGTGCTGTGTTTACACTGGACAGTCCAGCAGCACCAGGCTGGATGCACTACAGGAATGTGACCCCTCTGTCCCTGCCCTTCTCCTGGACCACTTCTCCTAAAGTCCATTTCACACTTTGGACTTAAATGATACTGTCTTTAATTTTCCATATTCATATTCTGACTTGTTCCTTTTGCGTAGCAGGAAATGCAGTTACATTTCTAGTGTAACTTCAAATGCTTTACTTTTTGCAATATGTGGCTTCCATTTTTTGTACCTGTCTATGGATTCTTTATTTGCAACCGTGTGCAAATGTGCAGGGCCCCATCAGTAACTAGGGTAACTTTTATTTTGGTGGAATATAAATACAGTACGTTTGGTTTACATTTTCAAACAGTAAATGTATCCCTTTATAGAAATAGACACAGGTCATATAGCCAAAATAAGGCAAATAAAAAAAAAAACATGTCTCAATTTTGGTGAATTTAAGGCCCCACAATTCATCTTGCACAGGGCCCCCACAAAAATAGAATCAGCCCTGACAGTGTCTTTATTTATACAATATTGAATATGTCAAAATCAAATGGGCCTTTAAAGGGGAAAAGAGGGGAAAAGTAAGAGTATAGATTTCCACAGTGCTATAAATGAATGAAAATATCAGACTTTGGCAGAGCTAATGTGCCAAAAAGCCTATAGACCAAGAGCAAGACTTATGACTATAATTGTTATGACAACTGTAACATCTCTGGCTCTGTCTGTTTTGTGTCAGCTCAAACTATTAAAATGATCTTTCCTTCATCGAATCTTCCCTGGTCAGATTTAAGCGTTTCTTTCCCCTCTCCCATCTCCGCTGCCCGAGTCAAACCCAAACAAACCAGGCCGGACTTTCCTCTGGTGTGTGGGAGGAACGCTCCACATGTCAGACACACGCACAACATAAACACTGTCAAATCAGAGGCATGCTGGAAAAGACATGGGTCGCTTCACTTCACATTCACTGAAAAGGAAAATACATCGCTAAACGCTTTTTTAAAAACACTTAATATAAAAAAATGTTTCCAAACACATGTTCTTTCGATTCATTCACTGCTTATCTCAGTGGTAAAGCAGCTGGCATGAAGGGTGGCAGTTTATTCCCCACTAATGGAAACTCATTTTACTCATTTTACATTTTATTTGTTTTACATTCCCACTCATTTTCCCAGTTTGGACGTTTTTTAGGTTTAAAATTTTACTTCCTGGTTGGAAATCATGACATCATCACACTAGGGAATTCCATAATCATTATCTATGGCAAAACTACCCTTCGTGAATGCAGACATTATTATCCGATGAACCCAAATATAAGAAAACACCTTTATTTTAACAAATTCATGTTGAAAAGTCTCAGAAAAAATGTGTTTCTTAAATGTAAATGGTGACAAACCTTTGGATAGAATTATAAAACCCTCTGCTTCCTGTTATTTTGAGCATATTTTTCAACTTTTCTTCAAATTTCTTCTTGATAAGTGTCAAATTATAATGTATATTTACATATTATAATCCCACAAAACAAAATCTAAATTAAAGAATCATAAAAATCTGTCATACGCATTTCAAGGGTGGGACAAGAGACAATTTTCATGAGACAAGACGAGACATTGGAACCATAAGAAGATCAGACCATCTCTTGTAATAAATAATACATAATAATAATAATATTGTGTGGTTCAAGTTGCCAGCACTTAGCTCTTTTTTATCCAAATCTAAGCATATGGAAAAAAAAACATTCTTATGTCATGCACAATATTGTGGGATGAGCTCTTTACCTTTCTCTATTGGCAATGCAATATGCGTCATTGTGTTCTTGAGCAAGGTACGTCTCCCCACTTTTCGGCAATATTTATGTAGTGGCAGAGATATTTTTGATGTGCACAATAACAAAAATTATCACTAACCTAGATGTGACCATTTGCAAAAAAGAACTTAGAGTAATTTAATGAAGTGAAGTTAGTAAGTAATTTTTTCTATAATAAAAATGCAACATATGATATTGTTTCATAGCCTAAAAAGTCTAATTTGGAACATGACATCAGGTGTTTTTCAGCAGCTAATGGTCCTGTTAATAGAAGTATTTGTGTGTGGAGGTATTTCTCAGCCTGTGGTGTGTGACCTCTGCCACTCTGTTCTGTGTGGTGTTCATACCGGCGGGAATGCTAATCAGATTAAACTAGTTATGAAAGTCAGATAGATTAGTTTTAGCGTGGGGGAGCCAGCGCACAAGGCACAGGAGCCCAGCAGGAGGTGTGTGTGTGTGTGTGTGTGTGTGTGGGAGGGGGAGGCGGCGGCGGCCCAGTGTCACCTCACATGACAAAACTTCATAATTTAACTGCATTATTAATGAGGAGTTATTATTTTAACCCAATGGAAAATACTCTGATCTTTTCCAGCCAGATTATAGACAGTGTTTCCAAAGCTTAGTCTGGTGTATTTTGAATCTTATTTTTATGTTTCTAACTAAAGAGGGCACTGTGTAACTATTCTGGTGTCTTCTTTTTGACATGGAGATATTATTAACACAATAATCTCCATGTTAAACCAATCTACAGTCACCAGGCTAAGTTATAGGTCAGGTTTATGGAGCGGTGATTCCACTCCAACTTTGGGTTTTAATCATATTGTACATGTGTTTATCCTTTCGCCATGGGCATATTTCAGTATCCAAGTAAAATAGAAATAAGTAATATTGATGGATAGAAAAAAAAACACGCACAAAAACAAAACATTCTTATTATGCCAAAAATGATCATTCAAAGTTATTGTTTTAAAAGTGTGAGTTAGAACATAAATCAGGGAATTTGGACCATCTATTTGAAGCTTTAATATTGCTTTAAGTAGATAAATTGGGGAGACGGACTTTGAAATAAACACAAAATGAGACAAGCTGAAATCGGTTCACTTCACTTGCTAATTTCTCCACTTCCCAAAACAACTTTACACCACAAGTGATTCTTTGATGTGTCCCTTTTGTGCGTCTGAACAGGCCCGTAGCAGCTGGGCTCCC
>KN494648.1:20809-32539 GCA_000787155.1 Scartelaos histophorus | reverse complement strand
CTGTGGAAGGCACATTGGATGAACATGTGTTTTATGAACGGGAGCTGAAGTTTGAAGTTGGAGATGGAGAAAGTTTTGATTTACCGGTGGGAGTAGAAAAGGGCATCATGGCAATGGAGCAAGGAGAGGAGGCACTCTTCACTATAAAACCAAAGTATGGGAATTCCCTTACATCTTCTGTTTATACTAGTGCATTATTATTGATCTGGTTACTAGTGACCCAAGGGAACATAATAAATGGTATACGCTTAAAAATGTGTGCTAGCGTTGTCATTGATTGGGCATTAGAGGACTAAAGAAATTCTTGGTTTACTAAAGACAAGTGCTGCTGATTGGTCAACTAAAGAGCTCTCAAAACTATGACATATCTGTGTCTGATGCAAACTCACAAGATTACACCTGCATGGGAGTTAATGCAAAAAGTATATATATTTGTATATTTTTGTTGTTATTGTTTTAACACTAGCAGTGTATTTATATAATGTCTTCTGCAGATACGGTTTTGGAATGGCAGGAAATGAGAAGCTTGGTGTTCCTGGTGGTGCAACATTAGTATATAAAATTAAGCTAACAGCCTTTGAGAAGGTACGACATCAAAATTACAATGAGTCTATGTTTAGGTTCAGTTCTTGTCATGTTACTGATGTCTTTTTTTTTATTCTGAAGGCAAAAGAATCCTGGGAAATGAACACACCAGAAAAACTGGAACAGAGCGTCATTGTGAAGGAAAAGGGGACACAGTATTTTAAGGTTTGACCACAAATGTACATATTAAAAATGCCCTGTTACTTATTAAAGTAGATGGAAGATGGTCTGACACTAAATTATCTCGATAGAGATGTTATTACCTGAAATATTCCATTGTATAACAATACTTCTTGATTCTGTAGTTTGTCTGTTACAGGTATTTATTGCTAAAAATAAGTTGGGGAAACAAGCATTCCTACTGTGAGTGAGCTCTGGGGTTATCAAAAGTATAGAAAATTTGATACTTATCTATACTAAAACTCATATCGAAACTAGATACACATTTGAGCAGATATTGATACTTAAAAGTGACGTTTACAGGCCAGAAATAAGCCTTGAATAGTTTTAGAATGATTTCTGAGCTGTATCAGAACAAGTATAAGACCACATAGATGCCCACAGACCACTATAGAACTGAGGGATTACATGTACAGATGTAAGAACACATGGTAATATACAAATAAAGTATTATAATTTAATGAGTGTTTTTAATTCATTGATTGTGGAATCTGTATTGAGTATCGCGTTTGTTACTTAGCCTAGTGGTGTTCCTTACTTGTGTAAATGGAAACGAATAAGGGAAATGCCATACTGTGGAACTTGCCAGCCAAAGCAATAGCCTCTTAATTGATACGAACAAGTGACAGATCGTCCACCCGAAAAGTTACATCAGCTTTTAGATAAAGTGCAATAGAAAAGAATCACTGTCTAAAATATGATTCTTCATCTCCAGGAGGGCAAATACAAGCAGGCATCGGTGCAGTACAAAAGGATTGTGTTGTGGCTGGACAATGAGTCGGCTCTACAGGAAGAGGATGATAAGAAGGTCAAAGCTCTGCGACTGGCTGCTTATCTCAACTTAGCCATGTGCTACCTGAAGATCCAGGAGCCCAATCACGCTCTGGACAGCTGTGACAAGGTGAGCAGAACAATGTCCATGGGAGGCCAGCAGGGGGCAGGGGCGTACTCTTCCTTACCTCTTAAAAGGATTGTTTGAAGTTACTTGGTTCAAATTAGTTAGTTTACTTCCCAGTTCTATATTCTTGTTATATTCTAGTGCATTACTGTCTTAAATATGGTTCATATTTTTTGTGATTTTAGGCTTTGACGCTGGATCCTACAAATGAGAAGGCCTTGTTCAGAAGAGGAGAGGCTCTCTTTGCCATGAAGGAATTTGACCGAGCCAAGGATGACTTCCAGAAGGTCGTTCAGCTGTATCCCTCCAACAAGGCCGCCAGAAGCCAGGTCTTGCCTTATAGTGAAACATGGAGTGATTTTAGTGCTCAAATCTTATCCTAATGTTGATTTATATATGATTTCCAGGTGGCTTCATGTCAGAAACGTCTAAAGGAGCAGCATGAGAAGGATAAACGCATCTATGCTAACATGTTTCAGAAGTTTGCAGAGAGAGACTCAAAGGTAAAGCTGCCCTGTTCACTACCAGATATGTACATAGACAGTGGCTGACTTCTGAATCCGCCCTGCAGTTTTGGATGGGACTCTACATCTCAGCCCTTCTCCCGTTATCTCCTTTTATATATGATTATCATGTGGGAGGTCAACTTAGTTTTCCAGTTTTTCAAATTTGAACGGGGATAATATGTATTATAGTTTTGACTGGTGTCAAGTGGCAACATGAACAGCAGCAGAAACATTTGAAAAAATATATTTAAATATACAGTAAAGTACTGGAATCTGTGAGCTTTAAAAAGGAATATATTTATTTTCCGAATAAAATGGTAAATGGTGGAAACGTACTATATAAAAATGTGTTTTTACATCAAAAAAACACTCATCAGATAATGACTGTAGTGTAAATAAAACAAACTTTTGCCCTTGCCCTGAATTTGCACCAGGAGCGTCAGTAGCATGGAACGTCGGCAGTGCTGCATACGCGTGTACTTCTAAAAGCGTCAATTTTTAGCAGAGCTGCTCTTGTGACACTAGCCTCTGCGTATTCTGATTGAATTTCGTTTTAATACAAAAGTTGTCAACAACTAAGATGATTCTTTGCAGCAATAACAAGCCGTATCTGCAATGCTGCATTAATTAAGCTACTTACCATTCAACTTCGGTTGTCTGCGCCATGCACCTTTTCTTGTTATTTGTGTAAAGTTGCTGATGGATGCCATACAGTGTTTTATATTTATCCTCCACGGCTGTAAACTTTCCATAGTTCATCATGAGTTATTCCCCAAGCTCCTAGATGCTGAGTTTACATAACAGCAGTGGTTTTAGAGAATGTATTTTGAAAGGGCATCAGAAGTTTATTTTGACACCACATGCCCATTTTCTGTCTTTCCCCTGCTAAAAAGTCTGGAGCAAATCTTGAGCAGCGCGTAGCGTCATGAGGGCCGCTGGACGTGCATATGATGCTGCCGGTGTAAACTGCCCGACCAGTTAAAATGGAAAGCCAAGCCTGCACGTATGCTGCTTGTGTCCTGGGCTGCAGTGCTTCCTGCTTTGGTGTAAATTGCAGGTTATTTATTATATGGTTGCTAGACAACAGTTGAGGAATTACCTCTGGCACATCTGTTCTCATGTGCAGCTAGAAAGTATGAGTTAAAGTCATCTTAAGGTTAGACTGGTTAAAATGCATAAGATACGTTGACTGGTAGTGTCACCTCAACAAATAATCAATACAAGGGGAAACATAAACCAAATGCTTTGAATCACTGTTTTAGTTGTTTTTTTTTTAACATAGCAAATTTACTTATAATTTAAAATAGTTTTGGCTCTCTCAAGACAGCGGTTGCCCCCATCCCCTTCCATGAATTAGTGTACTGTATTCTAATGTAGTGTCACTGTACTGTCCCTGCACCAGCTTGGAAGCAGGGGCTGTGTGTTATACAGCCTTCCCTCCCTCATTAAAACCTTCCAGTCCTGCTCTGTCCTGTCCTCCCTTTGTCTTCTGTGACCCCCAACCTCTTTGGACAAATGGAGAGGTCAGCCTGCACACATTTCTCACACATTTCTGGCAACAGTCTTTTTGGAAACTACAGAAAGTCTCTGGTAGATCAGATTAATGTTAGTCATGTCTCTGAAGTGTGCAGGTGCTACAGGTGTCACAAGGGGGCAGCATTTCAAAATAAATTATTTTGGCTGATCTTTATTTATAGTGGTTACTTTGTACTCTGTACTATAATCCAATTCAAATTATAAAATGTTAAATGAATAACTTATTGTATTCATTCAGTATTATAAAGGCATTCACAATATGTTATTGTGACAGGCCTACCTGGACTAAACCAGGGAACAAGTTAGACACGAAATACGGCAAATCATCACAAGAAGCTCGCATACCACAGTTTGAAAAACACAGCCTTAGAATGTTGTAACACCACTTTTTTTTGCTCTTACAGAAAGAAGCTGACGCAAAGACAGAAAACAAAGAGAACAGTAGCGAGTCCATGGAGGTGGAAAATGGACAGGGGGAGACGGACGTGAAGGAGTAGCATCTTCAGACATAATGGGACATTTGCGTGTTTTGTCCTGCGGTGTGAATGCGAGTGATTTGAGAAAGACAAGCATGTATGGGGAAAAGAAGGCACTGATTCTGGGCATGTCTTTGCTGGCTTACTGTCCAGGCCTATATGTGGCAGCTGTCGAATGAAAAGATTTAAATATGTGAAGAAATATGTGGCACTTACCCCGCACCGCTTCGGACCTGTGCATGTGGTTTCACTTGTGGGGGAGGGAAATAGATCCATCCAATGAAATATTCCCCTGTTACCCGTTAAGGGCTAAATGCGTTTACTTGCACTACTGTCTTTCCCGCTTCTCCCAAAAATTCTGGCCATCTCTCTTCTTAAATGGGCCTACTGATCAATTTTAGTAGATGGCTTTTGTTGTTAGTTTTTGTGATTTTAAAGGGCCTATATTACACACATTTTCGATGCGTTATAATTTTGCTACCTTGGCGAAACATGCCTGGGTTTGTGTTCTGTTTCATTCCCACGTTTAACACAGAAACCCTGCATATGTAGGATTTCTTCTCTCAAACTGAAAGCTGAATTGTTTGAGGCTCACTGAAAATTCTTTGCTTCTCAGTCTATGATATAAAAATAATAAAAAACGATCCACAATTCCAGGTATGTTTATGATGAAGTAACAATGTTCTAACTTTAAAAGCTCACATTACTCATTCTGGGGTAATATAGGACCTTTAAGGAGTGCCTGTGTCCCTAAAGTACGTATGTAGCACTGTGGCGTTCTGGAAGGTTGGCCTTGAATATTGATCGGACACATTTTCTTATTCTCTTCTCTTATTCTGTTATACTGTAGGTACAAGACTGTTCAACTTTTTGCTTTGATAATTTTGTATACTTGCCCAAAGTGTTGTGGTTGTTCCCAAGGTAATACATGCAACGTACAGCTTAACTGGAATCTGTATATAACAAGCAGTTGATCATATGTAATAAATGGCAAACTGTACAGAGTGTGTGTGGTGAGCATTTGTAATAAACATTATATACAGTTCCTTTACACTTTATGTAATTTAACGTTTTAGTTGATTATGTTTTTTTTGTGTGTAAGTTTGATTCACAAAATTCACTTTCTCAGACTTCCTGATTTCTTTTTGCACATTTTGCAATATTCACACAAGACATAAGATTTGTTAGAGTTATAAAAAGTTCCAGACAATGTGCCAAAGCAATTGAGGGGGAAAAAAAACTTCAATTTAGTGCACTATAAACTCACTTGTAGGTCACTTGTCACTTAGGCACTAGCAACAGATCTTTTGCTCACAAGTAGACCAAAATCTCACAGGCCCAGAGATCAAAGCAAAGCATTTGCATTTCAAATCGGGTGTGTTTTTACGCACCAAGAGAAGCTTTTATTGTGAAATCCAGATGCGTGCGTAACCAGCCAGTCAGGTCCCGGTAACTTTACAGCCACTTAAGTCAATCAATCGTGGCAGAGTTTGGGCTTCGGCCGTAGGACACGGAGGAAGGCGTCAGAGAAGGTGTGATTTAACAAATGAGGGTAGTTTCACTCACTTTAGTTCGGTAGCGCTGTCCGGCGGATGGTTAGACGCACAGGTGGAGACCAGGATGCCTCGTATCCACGCAGTGACCAGGTGTCCCGGGTCCTCCTTGCAGGGGTCCCCGCTCTGGACAACTTTTCAAATGGGCAAATTGCAGAAGATGTTCGTCCTTATGCTCGTGTTCCTAGTGGGTGGGTTGCTCTTCGGCTTTATTGCGCTCAAAGATGTTGGATACTATGGAACCCGTGAGTATTTTATTTACTTTTTTTTTTTAAGTAGACCTACATTTTTGCCAATTACGAGGCTGTGTTCACAAGAAATACATTTTACGCATGATGATATCCAGTATTGTATTATTTAGTTTGGGTATGTGGTGAATGAATTGTGGTATTTAATTGTTTGCATATTTTTTGTATATTTTGTAACAATTACTTGACAGTGCAATTTTTAGATGAATAATACTAATTGTTGTACTAATGTGCACATTTTCCAAATCTTGGTTTAGTTTTATCATTTGATCAATTATTCATCGATGAAAATTGTTCTTTGCTTAAGATTTTTTTTTTATTTATTTATTTTTTCTTACAAAATGATCACATTTTTGACCCCCTGAACATTAAAAAAAAAACAAAAACAAAAAAAAAACAGTCTCACATGGGGGTATCAAATCGCGACCGGTCCGGCAATAAAACCTGCATGCGAAAATGACCTAAGTGACCCCCTCAACAGCGCCACTATGAGAATTAGACCCCTATGGGACAAGCAAAGGTTGTCGCAGGCAAACGAAATTCAGGACAGTGGTAGAGAACATTGAAACAAGCCAAAACACGAATTGGAGCAGGACTCCAGGATGAACAGGCCACATTGAATCAAACATTCGCCCCGTTTTGACCACGTGTTGTTCAAAATGATGGAAGCCCCCGGGGTTTGGTCCAAATGAGCTCAGATTTGGCATGTCACATCTAGAGACAGACTCACTAAAGTTATCCACTTAAGGTTTGGCTATAGCACGCCGGCGAATCACGCCTTTATTTCCTGTTTTTTGGAGGAGCTCTCAGGGCCACAGGCATTGGGCCAGAGCAGGGGTGGGCAAACTTCAAATAACATGGGATATGTAGCAAACGTGCTTTAACTTCAAATGAAAAGCATTACGAAGCATTACAACTAAGTATTTGTCTTTCAAGTCCCATGGTATTTACTATTTATTGAAAGGACTCTTAAAACACTTAAAATTGAATTAAGTTCTGTTATCCTTCAGGATATTATCACCACTCTCCTCCTGCCTTTATTTCAAAAACAGTAGGAGATGCAGATCTGCTTCATCTACAGATCTGCTCCTTCAAGGGGGGTAATGGTACCACTAAAATCACATTCCTGGGTTTTGAGGTCACGGTTAGGTTAATTTTCGGTACAGTTTGGGAACAAAATGCAAAACCATTTGCTTATTGTTTGTGTGTTTATTAAACCAACAATTTGTTTTTAAACATAATACAAACAGGGAGATAAAATAAATGCAATGTACTCCTTGGTAATACTAATAAGTTAAATCAAATTTTCTCAAACCAGCAACAAATGTATGGAATATTATAAAAAATAAATTCTTGTGAAAACAAAACTTTTCAAAAAGTCAAACCACCAAGGCCCATTCATAGGCCTCGCATGGCTCATTTGCATAAATTATAAGCGCTGGGGAAAAACAAACAAAAAAAAAAAACAGTTTGCTCCTTGTGCACTGATGCAGTCAGTTTCTGTGCGACTGAAGGACACTCAGACTCAGTGGATTATTCGTGTTCTTTCTGTGGCAGAGGGGGTGTTGCTCATGGTGAGTCTGTTCTTTGCATATATCATGTTGGACATGGCCGAGCCGCCATGTAGCTGCACTGAACCATAGTCCCGTACCAAAACAGTTCTGTACAATACATGTACCGTTACACTCCTGGATCCTTCTATTTAATGTGCCAGAGCCAAAGCTCAACTTTCAGTTCAGCGGGCTGTATTAAAAACATCAATGGGTGTGTGGCATGTGGCCCCCGGCCATAGTTTGCCCACTCCTGGGCTAGAGAGCTCAAATTCAAATCACAATTGCAGGATCCAGGCCTGAATGTGATGAAATATGAAATCTTTAAAAAGTGATATAGCGCCCCCTAGCATATACATGAAACGTCATGATCAAGCCAGCAGGGTCGCAAAGACTCCCCCCAAAAATAGTAAAAAAATGATTACACACACATGCTTAGTCCGAATGTGCTGAATTTTGAATCACTAATGCGTGATCCTGATTATAAAACACCATACAGTACATGAAAAATGAACTCTATACTGCCCCCTTGCATAGAAATGGGACGTCAACATCATCGAATTCGGACCAAATTTGGAGATAAAATTCTATGCCTGATTACAAGCAAAAAAATCAATTACAGACATTATGCATTTTTTGCGGTTGGCCAGCAGGGCACAAAGACTCCTCCTAAAAAATAGTTAAAAATACCTTATACGCACATGCTGATTGTGCTAAAATTTTAATCACTAATGCGTGATCTCACCCTGATTATATTACACTAGTACACAAGTATATGAAAAGTGAATTCTATAGTGCCCCCTAGCATCAACCTGAAATGTCAACAATATCGGATTTTGACTTTAATTCTGTGCATGGTTACAAGCAAAAAATGTTATTATGAACATCGGGTATTTCCCACTATTGGCCAGAAGGGGCACAAAGACTCCCACTAAAATTATAAAAAAAAAAAATATTACACGCACATGCTTAGTCCGATTGTTCTGAAATTTGGAACACTAACTTCACAATCCAAGTCAATCTTGAATGACTTTATAACAATATATATATTTTAAAATAGTAGGCTACTATACGATGCTCCATTATAACTCCATACAAATGTGCATGGAAATTAACCAGAATGCACAGCTGATCCTTCTGTGGACCGTTCTGAGCTTCCACTAAATGTTTGAATATGAATACTTTTCATTAAAAGTGTCAAAATTAGGTCACTGTGTGTAATGGCTGCACTGTTGCTGCACCCCATCATTGCCGCGCCACCTTCTTTTTTGTCCTTGGCCAATCACATCCCTGAAGATGTAGTCTGATGGTCCCAGTGGGGGGAGGGCAGTGGCACTGTATGCCTCCTTAGAATTGGCATACAGCAGGTCCAGAGTTCTATTGTCATGAGTTTTACAATCCATACATATGTATCCTGTGACAGGCAGCATCCTCATTTGCTAAGGGAGGGATGTAAACCCCAATGAAGACGACGTAATTAAAATCCCTTGGTAAATAATACAGATGCATTCCCAAAGCCAAAAGTTCAATGTCCGGTGACCAGCTGCGCTCTTTCACAGAAAATATGGCCATGATTACGTCACTCCTTATTCACCAAAACGGCAATCCCCACAACCTTCTTTCTGCCATTTAAGGAGAGAGTCTGTCTGCACAGTTTTGAAGAAGCCTCATACAGATGCAATGTTTTATGAAGCCCGGTCTCAGTGAAGCACATGAAACTGTTGACAGCGTACTCCTGGGTCCAAACAATCGCATACGATTTATCCGTCTTATTTCCCAGTGACATTGCGTTCCCTATCAGGACTGTCGGAACTGCTTGCTTGAATTTCTTTCTCCACTGTTTTACTGTCGCAATCCTCAATGCCTAACTTTCACAGAAAATATGGCCATGATTACGTCACTCCTTATTCACCAAAACGGCAATCCCCACAACCTTCTTTCTGCCATTTAAGGAGAGAGTCTGTCTGCACAGTTTTGAAGAAGCCTCATACAGATGCAATGTTTTATGAAGCCCGGTCTCAGTGAAGCACATGAAACTGTTGACAGCGTACTCCTGGGTCCAAACAATCGCATACGATTTATCCGTCTTATTTCCCAGTGACATTGCGTTCCCTATCAGGACTGTCGGAACTGCTTGCTTGAATTTCTTTCTCCACTGTTTTACTGTCGCAATCCTCAATGCCTAACTTGGGACATTCATTTGGATTCAATGGAGACATTCAAGGTACACAGTGTGAACAGGCGTACCCCTGCAGGCACCTCTCTGGGGGTTTACCGTGGGTGTATGGGCTTTACATGTTACTCAGTGAAGAATTATAATAATATATCTTAACTTATCTATAAAACACTACTACAACACTAAAATACTTTCTGAGGTCCAAGCCATTCCCCAAGAACAATTTGCATTTAGGTCAGTTTGGCTGACTAATTTGGCTTTATAAGCTCAGTAATGTAACACCTTTACATTAGCATCTTCGTACTGGTCAGGGTCATCAAACACTTAACATGTGAAATAAACAGCATTTATTTATTTATTTATTGGTTTATTAGGACAGTGCACAATTACATTAAGCACAGTGGCAGAGATGTTTGTACCAGATTGTAGCTCAGAGCTCATTTCCATCTGTCGTCCTGGGAAGGGGAGACAACACAAACACAAAACAACTGTACAATATACAAATATACAATACAATAAATATTTACAAGTTAAAAGTGCAATGTATAATGCAATGTAATGTTGTAACACTGTTAGTTTGGTAACACATTGGCATAACAGGATAACTATAGCCTTCCTGTGAGAGAAAGGATTAAACAAAGAATTAAGACACAATATTCTTTTTCCACAAGAATGACTCATTACTTCAATTTCCGCCACACCCCTTGTTCCAGAATAGTAGTAATAGTAATTAGCTGCTATGTCTGCAGAATGTAATTGCAATTTATAATGTGACAAAAGCAGTACTAGTACTAAATGATATACTAAATGATTCAGAAAAGTACTTGGCAAATCATGTTCTACATATATTCATATTTGTGATTTTTCTGCATGCAACCCTTGTGAATCATGTAAATTTTTGTTTTTGTTTGTTTGTTTGTTTGTTTGTTTGTTTAACTATGTTAAAATGTTTTAAATATGCTACTTTTGAGGTTGTTTAAGGTGCGGTTCTAACATAGCTAATAGTTGTTAATATAATTAATAGTTATAGCGTAAAGTCTTTGTCCAAACAAAGCACAGTGTGTCTCTTACCAATAAAACAGAAGAGATGAAGAGATAACCAGCAGCAATGTCAAACTTGGATCCACCTGAAAACTCACCCAGTTTTTTTGTAGTGCCTCAAAGTCAAGGTGAATAATAATAAATCTACATCTATTCAGTCTGTAGTGTCTGCGTAAAATAGAAGCCAGACAGAAAACATGGACCAAACTCCTGATCCTGGTAGAAACGTCATTTTCAAATAAGTGTGGTAATATCCAATGTGGAGTGTGCATCTGGGTAAAGTTGAAATTAAACTGATAATATGAACCAAAACTCCGCCAACTCCTTGGTCCTGGTAAAAGCGAAGTTCACAATTGTTTTGTATAAATTAGTGGTGGGCCGTTATCGGCGTTAACGCGCTGCGATAATGTGGGACTCTTATCGGGCAATATAAAAGATATCGCCGTTAATTTATTCTCAAAATTGGCCAAGGAGCTTGGTCTATATTAAGTGAACTATGATGACTTTCACCTTTAGCGTGGATGTACCTCACAGAATTGCACTGTAGGGGGCAACAAGTTTTCGAACCTGTAGCTACTGTGAAATACACAATGAACGCCACATAACAACATGGATGTAGCTACGGGTTTGCTTCAGGGAAAATTCATTTTTAAAAAGCTTTTCAATGGAGACATTAAAAAGTCTAAAGCTGTTTGCACTTTATGGAATGTGGAATCAGTTTACTGTAGGAGTTCTACCAGTCTCAAGTACCACCTAAACACAAAACATCACTTAGCAAACACTGATGCGGGTCAAGCACTGAAACACCGGGGAAGAGTCGCCGTCAAACTACTTTGTTTGAGTATAATCGAGGCGAGCCCATCAGCGCAGCTCTATCAGGCAAGTTTACTAATCTTCTTCCTCAGTGGATTACCGCGAGCTGCCAACCATAGACCATAAATTTGAATGGACATTCAAATATACGGTTTATTGGCACGCTAG
>KN494648.1:0-20773 GCA_000787155.1 Scartelaos histophorus | reverse complement strand
CGACCTGCTGCAGTGATTCTCTTCATCTTGGTCTTAAAATGTTCTTATTAACCCGCTCTACATGATCCTGAATTGTTTTTTGATTATTATTATTATTATTTAGGATTTTCTTGATTAACAAAATATGTTAATCAAAAAAATCCTATTCATAACATAGACTCTATGTATGCGATATACGCATAGAACAGACTCACCATGAGCAACACCTCCCTCTGCCACAGAAAGAGCACAGATAATCCACTGAGTCGTGTGCTTTAGTCCCAAAGAAGCTGATGTATCAGCGCAAAACAAACAAGCTGTTTTTTTTGGCATGCAATTTATCCATGCGGTTGTAAGTGTTGTTTCTGTAAAAAAGTAAACACTGAACACTGTGGGTAACGTCACGGCGTTAATCTAGATTAATAATTCTAGATTAATTTAAAATTGGCACTGAGATGAATCTAGATTAAACAAATAATCTATGCCTACAATCAGGGCTGGGTATCACAGTCAGTTTCCTAGATTGATTCGATTTCGATTCTTATGGTTTTAAATCGATTAATCACAATTCAATTCGATTCGATTCAATCTGAATCAATTCCATCTGCTCTTATATTATCTATTAAAAATATCTATGCAGTTCGTTGCAAATACACATCTTTATTTTATAAATTGTAAAGTTCACAGGTGGTTGCAAACAAAATCAATTTTAAAAAGTGCAGAAGTAAAAAGTGAAAATGAAAGTTGCAGCATATTACTTGACTGCTTAAGGGAAAGATTAAAAAAAGTTGTAAATTTCAGTTATCTGTCACACTGAAGAGATTATATCTCCATACAATTTGTAGCAATGTATACATCTATTTTTTTTAATTCACAAGGCACCACTCCTTGTCAATGTAGTGAATGGTCACCGTTAAGTAGGACTGCGTTGACAACGATGTCCAGGTGTCGCACGTGATAGCAACTCTGTCTGCTGACTGAATTTTCATTCGTATCGCGTCTTTCACAGATGTATACATTTTAGGGATCACAGTTGCAGTCAGATGTTTACGTTGCACCATAACGTAGTGTGGCTCAAGCACCTGAACGAGCTGTCTAAATCCTTCATTTTCCACCACCGAGTATGGGCGTAAATCCTTGCAAACAAAAGTTGCGATGGCCACCATTATCTTTGCGGCCCGCGGGGACTCAGAGGGTAAAGCTAGCATGTCTTTCACCCTTTTTTGTTTTTTTCCGGACGGGTTGTCAGGTGCTAAGGTTAGCGCAGTGTGGTACCTTGTCAGATGGCTTCTGAGGTTTGTTCTATCCCTGCAGTAACTGAGCTCTGCTTGGCATATCTCACAAACCACCTTGGTTTTATCAAGGCCTTCGTCCTTTGCTTTTTTAAATTTAAAGTGTTTCCATATGTCTGATTTTCTTTGGGAGTGGGACAGCTCACTTGGCGGTGTTGTCCCGGCCTCAGCCATATTGTGTGTGACTGCGTGCCTGAACGTCAAAATCGATTTCGTGCCCCGTGAATCGATAGAGCAACATTTTAATGGAATCGATCTGAAATCGGTTGAATCGATTTTTACCGAGCCCTACTCACCATTAGTATAAATTCATTGTGGCGCCATGTGCATAAAGACAGAGCCAAACGAGTCCATGCAAAGTTTTCCATTGTCCTTCTCCTTTGTCCAGGTAACAGCACAGTAGAAGTGGAAAGTTATTTATCAAAACAAAGAGCACGCACATCGTGCACAGCCTTTAATATATAGAGGGCTATACGAAGAAAACAAAAGTGCAACTTAAGAGCGTTTAAGTCCACACAAGGATCAGCTGTGTGCTCTGGTTCATTTTCACATTTGTATGGAGCATCGTATAGTAGCCTACTCTGTTTTAATATATGAATTAACATAGTTATAAAGTAATTTGATATTGACTTGGGTCGTGAAGGTTTGGGACTTTAAAAGTATGGGTCTCCAGAAAAAAAGTTTGGGAAACACTGTTATACTGCATAATGTGAGAGTAACTGTTTGCATATTAACACTTTTCATTAAAAGTGTCAAAATGAGGTCATTGTGTGTAATGGCTGCACTGTAGCTGCACCCCTCATTGCAGTGCCACACTATGGGTCTATCACAATCACAACCCTCATGTATTTTAACATAGATAAATTGGTCTTTTCTTTTCAATTCATTGAAGTTAGTACATGCTTTTATATTTTTGTATAAAGCATTCCAGAGGTCAACTCTACATCTTGAAATACATATTTTCTTCATATTTGTGCAGATATTTTTTTTATTCAGTAATACTCTCAATATATAGGTTTTTCAGTTTTTTCTAATTATGGGATAGTACATATAGTATATATTTACTCCAGTTTTACATCAGTTTGCAGAGAAAAAACAAAACAGGAAATAGCGCTGAGTTCTCAATCCCTCTACTTATGTCATCAACACTGAAAATACCATCTAAAATGTAGACAATTTACGCACAAGCAACACATTCTTCAAAATAAAGGTGTTGTCATCTGCTTTTATAAGTCTATCAATTTTTATTTAGTGTGACACTCCTTAAGTGTCACACTTAAGTGTTAAGTGTGACACTTAAGGAATTACTTCTGGAATTACCTTATGCTGTCCATGTCCAACCAGGAAAAAAGTGGAAAGGATAAAAATCTAAAAAGTTGCAACAGAACTCTGAAACTTTTGAATAGGTTGAGGTAATGTTATTTTTTCAAAAAAAAAAAAAAAAAAAAGCTGGTTAAATGTTTATTTTATTTCACTTCACTTTAGCACAACTAACTCCTCTTCACCTTGTTTGATTTCCACAGGATACAACACCTACAGCAGCTGGGATAAAACCACTTCATTTCAATGGGTAAACTCAGTTTTGTTCAATGATCCATAAAGAATATTAGTTGCCACAAAAACACACATTTTATATCACAAGAAAATATTAAAACAGTTTTTTTTTTTTAAACGTAACATTAGATACACTATGTAACTTTTCTGTTGCTCATCTCCATTGTCAATGTTATTGCTCTACTTTGAATGTTACACAGTAGGGCATTAAACCTTTCTATCTCATATTAATCGAATTATGATTTTATTACAAATGTATTACCATGACTGGGCTTGCATCTCTACAGATCTAACTCAACTCTGTTCTGTTCCCTGCTTGTGTCCATGGAGATGGGTAAAGTAATTACTATATTGGGTAAAATCCTGGCAAAGCGATCACATCTCCAAGTAGGTGGCAGACCATCCAGCAGCAGAAAAGTTACACAGTGAACTTTTGAATACTACAACAAATATGAAATAAAGTCGCAAGTGATATCGAACGATCCTTGCAGGCCAAGCTTTGCACTCGGTCGACACCTAAGCATGGTGCAGACGTGCCCCATATAAAATAAAATTGTCATTTTGCTCTTCTTATGAAAAATGTGTGCAACTAAATGAAAAAATGACATTTTTCCATTTCACTTGTTTATTTTCATATGCCAGAGTAGTAAACAACTCAAAATTTATAAATAAACATTTCTGGCATTTAAAAAATAAGTAAATCTGTGACCAGTGTAGCCATCCTTCTTCTCCATAATAGTCATAAGCCTTCCATTCACAGAGTCGATCAGTTTCTTGATCTGTTGAGGATCAATTTTTGTGTAGCATCAACCACAGCCACCTAGAGACAGTTCAGAGAGATGTACTGTTTTCCTCCATTGTAAATCTCCCATTTAAGAGGGTCTACACATTCTCAATTGGGTTTAGGTCACATAGGTCAGGTAAGGAACGGGTCTATGTCAGTATTTTTTCATCTTTAAGGCCTATACTGGCTAGCCACGCAGTGGAGTACTTTGATGCATGTGATGGAGCATTGTCCTGCATAAAAATCACCGCCCTCTTGAAAGATGCAGACTTTTTTCTGTACCACTGCTTGAAGAAAGTGTTTTTTAAAAGCTGGCAGTAGGTTTTGGAGTTCATTTTGAGTTGATCTTAAACTCAAAAAAGTACAACTTACTCATATTTAATAATACCAGTGAATACCAGTATCTCCACTTTGCTGGCATCTGAGTTGAAGTGGAGCTCTATATCCTTTACTGGTCCAGCCACAAACTCATCCATCTGGTCCATCAAGAGTCACTCTCATCTCATCAGTCCATGAAACATTTGAAAAACCTTCAGGTATTTCTTGGCCCAGTCTTAATGTTGTAGCTTGTTTCTTGTTCAGTGGTGGTCGGGTTTCACTCACTACATAGGCCATGTCTCTGAGAACTGAATACCTTGGACTTCTGGGCGCTCCAGGTAGGTTAGAGTTCTGGAATATGACTATTTGCAACAAAATGTTTGATGTTTTTTGACTTTTCAGAGTCATTTAAATCTCTTTTTTGACCTATTTTGCCTGAGGAAAAGAAGATGCCCATATTCTGCACACCTTGTCCACACCCTCCCTTGTTAGACAAATACACATCACCTTATGTGCTTAAACCCAATACAAATTCAAGTTTATACAGCTGGAGATGGAGAATATGGATAAAAATCACTATATGGTGACTATATCCACATGCCTAATAATTGTGCACACAGAGTATATCTGATATCAGTAATAGTTTGACTTTTTAATTGTGATGATGAAATGGAATTTTGTGAAAAATTTGGTACCATTTTAGAAAGCAAAATTTTCTGTTATACAATTAAGCAAATTTTACAGTTGTTAAAGTTGAGTTTAATCAGACTTCCAATGGAAAATTTCTATTCTACACTCTGTTGGGGCTTGGGCCCATAAACAGATAAACCAAAAAATAATAATATACAGTAATTTAGCAAAAACAATAAATCTGTTGCCACAGGAAGAGCTTGTTATATATATATTTTTTTAAAGCTCTCAACATTCCCCAAATCACGTGGGGCATTCTATAGGGCAGTATTATTAAATACATATGAGCTGCAGCCAGAATGAATAGTTTTAAAATGCTGATTTCTGTTGTATTTCAGTGAGTTCTTTGGGCAAGTCAATAATAAAAATGATCAAGTCAAACATTTTAAATATTTCAAGACAAAGTAGAATGTATTCAACAGAGAATACAGACCCCCATCTGAGAAAACGACATCTTCACATTATAGAAACTGAAAACCTCTGATACAATCATAGTCGACTGCAGTATTAGGACTGGTCTTAGGTAAAAGAATTGCAGTTGATTCAGATCAGATATTTGTCTTGTAATAGATAAAAAATACAAAAAATGTCAAATCTATAGGTCAACAGATTTAAGTAGTTCTAATTACATTGTAAAAATTCTTTTCCACCTTATTTTTCCAATACCGATATTAGCACTGTTAAGTTGTCCTTCCCAAGTATTACCCTCTTATCTTAGTCATGTGTGGACATACTGTCAGGATGGACATTGATATAGTGTTTTGTTTTATTTTTTAGGCACTGATCTCCAAAACAAACTCTGGGGAAGATGGGGATGTTTGGAATGGGAACTTCACCCCGTTGCCGTGGAGAGCAGAGGTAAAGTGAATGTGCCTGTACATGTAGGGCTTTATAATGACTAGCCCAGCGCACTCACAGTCACGCCCGGACCTGCTACTGTCCTCACTGAGCTGCTAGTGTGTTCTGCTGACCCACCTACTCTTGAAATACATTTTGATTGATTCCTGCATGTTTGAGTAATCTTATACTGTCCTGCCTCTGAGACTTAAGTGATCAGAAAATTTCTGTTTTCATCTACTCATTTCCCTGCGCATTGCTCTATACTTCTGATTATTTAAAAAATTCAGCTTATATATGCAGGGTTCAAAATGTCACATAGCCATTTTTCAACAATAAAAACATATACATGAATGTATGTAATAGTTTAGCACTAAATACCCTGCTACAAACATGACATATCTTCTAGATGCTAGAAATATTAGGTCATTGTGTAAATAATGACCATCAAATTCTGGGGATTGGGAACAAATCATCTTGGTGGGCTTGCACTACATGTTGTCAAATGAAAAGAAAAATGCACATTACAGACTTTGCGAAGTGCCCTTCCCTGCACTGGGCCCTGGGTAAATGATACCCGTCATTCTATTTTACAAGTTAAAAGTTTGGACACACCCACTCATTCAGTGTTAAATTACAAATGCATGTTTTCTATGTAGTATTCAAATTCCTTAATATAGCAACCCTTTGTCGACAGCGCTTCAGGCAATTGACCTTCTCTCAATGATCTTTATAATATTGATTGCTATATTTGATTTTTTAGTTATTTTGAGTTTGCTTTTTTGTTTGCTACATTCCTTATGTGTTCATAATCATAAATAAAGAAGAAAAATAAATGAAGTATGTCCAGTCTTTTGACTGGTAGTGTACTTCCTTGAACAGAAATAGCGGATTAAGGTACAAGTTACCTTCAGTTTCCAATTTCCAATTTTTGTAGTAGTAGTACTTTTTATTATTCCCGTAGGAAAATTGTTCTCTGCATTTCACCCATCTTTTCAGGAGCAGTGGGCAGCAGATTGGGTGCCCGGGACCCATCTCTGTGATCTTGTTGCTAGGCTTGATCAGGATTTTGCCTTTGGTATATGGTTTGGTTTAACAGGGAAAACCAGAGTGCCCGGAGGAAACCCACCCAGACACAGGGAGAACATGCAAGCAAAAAGGACCAAGTGACCCAGGGATCAAACTCGGAACCTTCTTGCTGTGAAGCGTGAGTGCTAGCCACTCAGCCACTGTGTCTGTTTTAAACCTTTTAAACCTTGGTCCAAATCACAAAGCCAGTCACACGCTAAGCAGAAACTGTTTTACAAGTAAACACGGGTAAAGCAATTAAATAATCAAGAGTAAAGAAGGTAAACACATCTAAATGAAGTAAACAAGTCTAGGGTAAGTAAACAAATCCAAGTTTCAGGTATAACCCCCTCCCCTTGCGTGTAACCTTGTTCCCCTCCCCTCAGGGCACTATAAATTCTAGCTCCTGATGGACGGTCAGTCATATTAACAAAATGACCCTCTGAACCCTTTCTTACATGGACCACTTTTGGAGAAATGAGAAATGTTCAAATTGTCAAACATGACCTTTTATGATCTTTACAGCAACATTGTTTTCAACTTTACATACAAGAACACCCAAGAGGTCATACTGCATCTTTTTACTGGCTTGTTTACAGCTATGTCATTGTGTCACATATCTAGAGGCAGTTCATTCTATATGTCTCCATTGAATGCACATACAATTGACTGAAAGCTTATCCAGATGCATTCACAACTGTAGGCTGAGGTCATGTGAAAAAAGCATAGGGCTCGGCAGTAGCAAAAAATGTATCACCAACTGCATCACATTATTACAAATTTCCTGAACATAAACAAGACGGAAGTTTAATCATTAACTCTCATTAAATCATTAACAAAAAAAATCTCGTTCTTCCTTTTGTCTGCTCCAAAGCACATGCCTTTGGATGTAGCAAACTTGAAAAGACCCACCCATTAGGAGGAACTGAATCTCAATATTGACCAAATTGAATAACTGAGTAAAAACACAGACATGAAATGAATAAATCTGTTTGGATGGCCACATTTGAGCCTGTATAAAAACACCCAGAGATATCAGTCTGGATATGCCAGGCAAGTCAGCATTGTAATAATTATTTTTTTCTTGGTCCTGCTCACCTTAAACAAAAATGCAGAGCCACAAAGTAAGTAAGTCCAAGCCCCAAAGTAAGTCCAGCCCCAAAGGGAGGAGTTTTGGAATGTTTACTACCTCATTATTGGTCCTTATCCCCTCCATTGTGAATTGGCTCCATTGCCTTCTGCATTGTGTGGGCAATTTTCACTCTGAAACATGTTGATTGTAAAAAAACAGTGTTCAGATGACCCCCAAAATCCTGTCAACATTGAACCATGCCTTGATGAATGAGGAATTGTACCTCCTTAGCTGTTTAAATATTGTTCTGTCTTAAATTATTGAGCGACAAGTCCATAACCTTCTCTCTGCATCTCTATATTCAGTCACAACAGTGTAAAATTGAGCAATCCATTCATGTCATATGTCTGTCTTCTGTCTGCAGTACATGGGACAAGCCAACCTCCATGTTTTTGAAGAGTGGTGTGGCAGCTCAGTGGATTCCCTCCGCAAGAATGTGCACTACCCTCTTCACCCACATGTAAGTCCATTCAGCTACGCAATACAGTTCGTTCATTACTGGGCGGCAGTAGTAGAAGGCTAGAAGTAGTAACAATAGTCTCATTTGTAATTGCAATGGAGCATCAGCACTTAGTAGTAGTTATAATAATTTACAGTTATAGCAATATTAGCCATTGCACTGGTACTGTTGCTAACATTACCAGTGCAATGGCTAACATTACCAGTGCAATATTAGCCATTGCACTGGTAATGTTAGCAACAGTATTAGTAGTAGGCTAGTATCAGTAGTAGTTGTCTTTGATATGAGAGTATTAGATATGAAAATATTTGATATGAAGTAGTAAAACCAACTACTACTGTACAATTTTGGTTTTACTACTTCATATTTGATATGAAGTAGTAAAACCAAAATAGTACAGTAGTAGTTGTTGGACGATAAGCAGTAGTAATATAAAAGCATATAAATAGCTATATGTCCATGGATCACTATGGGATTACATAACGCCACCTGGTAATATACTAGTAAAAGAAAGTACTATTAATGATAGTAGTAGGATTTTTAGTGCTAAAGTGGCAGTTGTAGTAGGAATATTTGTATACTTTCAGAGAGAGATGCCACACCATACTAAGAATGTTGGCATTGCTTTTTCTAACCCCTATAGAATCCTTTACACAAAGAAGAGACACAAGAGAGACAGAAGAGAGTGATTGAGTGGAATGCCGTTTGTTAACAACATTCTGGAGTTAAATGAACAATTATGGTGGCCTGTCTGTCTCTGAGATAGCTGCACACCTATTTCCTGACATACAATTTACATACATTTTACATACATACAAAACGAGACTGACTTCTTTTCTCAAACAGAAAACATTCCACTGATGTCATGTGGTAATATAAAAAGCCATAGACTTCTTAAATTCCATACAGCTTCACTAGACTCATTTGGATAATTTCAGCACTGGAAATTGCCCATGTATATCTAAATGCCATATTGTTTGAAAGCACTTTTATTTGGTTTTAATAAGACAAAAACTGAACCTGACCATTTGGTAACACCTTTACATTAGCATCTGAGTAGTGGTCAGGATGATCAAACCCCCCACATGTAACATAAACTGCAAACCTAAAAATACCTGTAGCCTGTGAGACTACAGGATTAGATAAAGAAAAATGTGGCTTTTAACACTACATTGTATCTTGGACAACAAACATTACAATATTATTAATTTTTACAGTTACAAATTACAGGTCAGATCTGCTTAGAGGCTTCACATTTCTCACTAAACAAAGTATTTTCTTAATTGACAAAATGCTCGATGGTATGTTGGATGTTTAATTCCATACAGTGGAACATTCTTGGTAAAGCAATAACATTTCCATGGAGACAAGCAGGAAAGCTTTAAGTATGTGGACCATTGTAAGTGTCCCTTCTCTAGTCCTATGTGAACATGGCCACAGGCAGAGCATTATGCCTGGGCACATTCAACATGTCTGTGTGAGCTCCTTGGATGGTTCTAAACCTGATGTTTCAGTTTCCTGTCTCCTGCTCTGCTCAGCTCAGGACCACAGTCAAGAAGCTAGCACTGGTCCCACAGCAGCTCGACTATGGTCTTCGATTATTTGGCTACATACATCCTCCTGCTGACGGTAACTATTTTCATCTAGTTTGACCGTGTTAAAGATGCACTAGTCTTTGTGGTTGATTGTCTATCATCCACTTTTTTCCATGGAGGTATGTTCCTCATTATAGTTTTAAACATATCTATTGTGATGGAAAGTTTTATTCTAAAGAAAAGATTTCTCTAAGTCTGTCTTTGTGTAAATGAAAGTGATTTCTGCCCGAGACCAGAGCAATCATTAACATGTGTAAAGGTTCTGCAGTCACAATTGTCCCCATCCCACTGGAAGCTGTGTTGTCTTAGTTATCCTCGTTTGCAAGTTAAGTTGATTAGCACATGTCCGTGAAACAAAAGTCAGTCTGCTTTGATGTGCACATAACTTGTGTTTCTGTATAAATACTCAGAGCTCAGATGCTCTTGGGGGAGATACTCAGGAGATGGAGAGAAAGGGTGAAAACTCAAACAATTTAAAGTGCACCTTAAAAGCAACTTTGTGTAGTTTTCTAGATTTTGGGATGTCATCTGTTGATTCTTTCCACCAACCAGTTCCTCACCCAAACTCGCTCACACTCCGCCAAGGGTTTTTTCATACAAGGACAATAAAGTGTACCTTAAACAGAGAGTTGTAGCTGTCTGTTTCTTTCAGGTGAGTACGTGTTTGCATTGAGCTCAGATGATAACTCAGAGCTGTGGCTGAGTACGAGTGATTCCCCTCTGAACCTGCTGCTCCGCGCCTGGGTTGGGAAAGTATGTCCACTGTCCAGCATTTAACACACAAGATTACTGTTTAAAAAAACAAACAAAACAAAAAAACAATGTACTTTTGTGTTTTAGACTGGTGCTGAATGGACAGCTCCTGGAGAATATGATAAATATATCCACCAGAAATCTGTACCCATAAGGTTTGTCCATATTTTTATTGTAATATTTAAAGGTCCCATATTACATAAAACTACCATAAAACTACCCCCTTAAGCTTAAGCCAGGTTATAATGCTTTTATCACCTCAAAAACATACCTGGAGTTGTGTTTGTTTTACTCGTTTGAGTAAAATAAACAGATTACATTGCTAATGTAATAACATATAATCATAAATGTTTAACTTTTGAAAACAATTATTTTGGCTAGAATAGAAATATTATTATTGAACCCATTTTTGTATTTTCTTATATCAGTCTGTGCAGGGTGTGTACCCACGATTAAAATTTGACTGAATTGAGTGGTCAATTTCAGTCAAATTTTAATGAGAATATTACAAAATATAAAAAAATCAAGGGAAATTTGGAAATTTAAAACCACTCGGATGCAAAAGCCCATACATGTGATTTTTCCAGAATTACGGATTTTCAGCCAGCCCTCCCCACGTCCGGTGTGACGACCCAAAGGGTAACATAATAACACAGGAGTCAAAAGTTAGCTTTTAATTTCTTTTATTTAGAGCTTATTTATTTGTTTGTTTGTTTTTACTGCTTTAAAGAATTTTTCGAAACCCTCCCGTGCCCAAAAATAATGGAAAAATTAATAACAGCTGCAGCAAGAAACTTGGATCCATCCGAAAACACACCCAGTCCACAGAGCCTCAAAGTCAAAGAGCGTAATAATAAATTCACATCTATTCAGTCTGTAGTGTCCGTGTAAAATTGAGGCCAAACAGATAACATGAACCATACTCCTGGGCCTGGTAAAAGCGTCATTTCCCAAAGTGTGGCAATATCCAGTGTGGTGCGTAAAGTTAAAGCCAAACTGATAATATGAACCAAAACTTTGCTATAATCCTCCTACTCCTCGGTCCTGGTAAAAGCGCAGTTCACAAATGTTTTGTATATATCCATAGTGACACCACGTAGCCAAACGAGTCCTGATTCTCCATAGTTCTCCAACATTCAATGACGCAGTAGATGCATTAAGTTATTTATCAAAACAAAGAGAACATGCATCGTGCTCTGCCTTTTAATATATAGAGGGGTAAACAAAGAAAACAAAAGTGAAACGTAAGAGCGTTACCAGCTAACAAACACTCTCAATACCTTTATTATTATTATTTCAATACCTACTTAATTATTGAATGCCTATCTTTTATGCAGGCTATGATCAAGATAAATTACATGGTAGGCATCGTAACTCCCAAACTTATATTAAAATCCCAACAATGACTAGCATTATTGTGAACAAGATGAGTAAGAAATAAGTCTCTCCTCCTTCATAATTCATCACGAATGAATTCATGAATCATGTTAACGAGTGTATTTGTTTATATCTGTAATGAAGATCATATTGTGCATTAGGTCTGTCATCTCACTATGCCACATCTCAAACCTTAACAACATCATTTCACATCTGCCGAGGTAGGTAGAGTAGTAGTAAGATAAGAGAAATGTACGTCTGTGTCTTACAGGCTGTCCTCTCAGATGAAGTATTTTTTCGAAGTGATTTACATACAGAACAAGGGCAATGACCATGTAGCAGTGGCAGTAAGTACACACACTGCATCAACATGATTATCTAACTATTATCATTTATCTTATATCATTTATCTTTTACTCAGTGGCAGCTTAACCATACTAAGGACTTTGAGATCATTCAGTCCGATCATATCTCTCTCTATGTGGGTAAGTATTGAACAATGCATGTGACAAAAACAAAAACAAAAAAACACAGATTACATTTTATTTGAAAATAACTAGTTATGGTTATCAAATTAAGGAAAGTGTACCTCTCAGAGTAGGTTTCAAAAAGCACTTTTTACTTTACAGTTGTCCATCACTATATCGCAGTTCACCTTTCTCGCTGTTTCTCTGATTTTTTTTTGTTGTGATTTTTATTTTTTTTCTACAGCGTATGAACGTGCATTGTATTCTGCCTTCTGATTGATTGATTGTTAATCAGTATAGCCCAGAATGCGTTCAGCCAAATGTACATAAATGTTTGATTGCTAAAGGTGGCACTCTGTAGAGCTGTATGTTTGCAAGCAGGGACGGACTTGGACCATAAAACGGCCCTAGACTTTTTCTGACCATTCGACCACAGTCAGACTTGGCGACCGGAGGGGCCCGACTCGCCCCTGTAGATCACTACTGAGGGGCGGGGCACGGGAGCTCTGCACCTCTGCCCTAGATCACTACTGAAATATGAACTGTGAGAACGTTTTAGCAAGAGAGAAATGTGAGATGTTCATTCCTGTCTGAGAAGTGTGAGATGAGGGGTTTTACAGCCTTAAAACATATATAATAACTGTAAAAAATAAAGCTGACTACTTTGCGGATTTTGCCTATCGCTGGTTATTTTTGGAACCTAACCCCTGCGATAAACGAGGGACCACTGTACTCCTATTTGAGTAATATACTGTATTTCTCATCAGTACTTATACTTGAGTAAAGTTTTGGTTACTGTGACTGACCACTGTTATTAACTCTACAAGTGACAAAAAGCTTTACGTTGTTTCTTGCACTCTTAATTTAGTTTTCTAATTTTTGCAGTCTATTCTCTAGAAATATGAGACTGATTTGTGTTTTCTTTTGTTTGTTTTTTTTTTATATATTTTGTCTTTTGAAATGCTTCTAATTATAAAGCAGATGTGATATTTGACAGTTACCTTTACTTTCCTTTAGTTTCCCAAAATACTTTTTTAACAGGGACTAGAGTAATTTCGTGGACCCCTACTGTGTAATTCTGCTTAAAGGAAAAAACTGTGTGTAGAATGTGCTCTTACTACTAAAATCTCAACAGAATCAGGGTGCCTTAACCAGCAGATAGAGGACACATACAAGAGTATTAAGTATTAAAGCTGGCAACCCAAATGAAAGGCTCATGTGGGCTATTTCTAATTGGATAATATTGAGAACCGCAACACCAAATTACAGCACAAATAAATAAAATGTCATGTCCAACGTTTTTGTAATTAAGAATAAATCCACATTTCAATTGTCAGTAAAAGTTTGATTTGTCACTTGTGGGAACAGATAGGTATGTGTATGAAATCTAAAATCAACAGCTTACATTCAATTTCTTTAATTAATATTATTTTGAAGTTGCACAGTTTTTGGCTACAGCCCTCCTTTGTGAAGCAGTGCAAGTCAAATACTGTATCCCCTATTCTTTTGAGAGACAAGCATAAAGGTCCTGTCTACTGTATTTGTTCCACAGATGAGTCGTCTAAAGTCATTGGTGATATTGCTCACATCCCTCAGACTGCTGCCAGCCATGAACAGCGGAATGGCAAAAAGCAGAGTATAGTCCCAGATATGCAGAGGGAAGACCTCAGGGACACTTTGTACGAAGGTGAACTTTACCTCTGTTACGCTTTTCACATCGGAGCCTTTATTTATTTATTTATTTATTTATTTATTTATTTATTTATTTATTTATTTATTTATTGGTTGGTTGGTTGGCTGGCTATCTATCCATCTATCTATGTATCATTTTTTTATTTAATTCATTATTTGCACATTTATATTATATTGAAATCAGTTATTTGTTATATATGGTCATAAAGTAGAGAATTTGAGAGCTATAATGCAGTAGATGATTCAGACAAGTACTGTCTAGCATCAAACATCTGAAGTAGGGTTGCCAAAAGTATTGAAAATCAGAAGTATCGATATTTGAAAAGTCACATTTGCATATTTTGCATACATTTTATTAAAACAAAAACATATGTATGATAGTTATTATTGGTAATGTTCTAGTATAAGGATTTATTTCTACAAAAGAAACTTGGGTACTGTTTATAAGGGGTACTCACCTGCTTAGGAGGCACTCAAGAAGGTTGGAAAGTACTGATGTAGTTCAGAAAGGTTTTAAATCTCAATTTATATACAGTTTATACAATTATCACACAAATCAGTACATGTATGAAGTTGTTTTGACCCCATTTTTGTTTGTGTGCTTACAGTGCCTTTGGTAAATCTCAGCCTTGTGAGTGGGCTTCTGCCAGACTGTGAGTATAGCCCCAGCTACACCCGCAAAGGCCAGAAACTGGGACGCTACCAAGGACTCAAATATGTACGTGTTTAACCTCACAGTGCACTCTACCAGGTTATGTCACACAGTGTGTACAGATCTAAGTGTGTGCTCTCCTCAGGTCCACTTGTCTTACATTTATCCCAATGACCACACCCGGCTGACCCACATGAGTGCAAACTGCTACTATAGCATCAACACGTAAGCACCTTTTTGGAGCTATTATGTACGAAGTATACAACCACATAGGCTAGTATTTGTCCATGAACCGCTATGCAACCAATGATAACTGAGGGATTACACAGACATGGTATATAAGAATATACTCTGATTTATTGTTGAAAATCACATTCTTTCATCTAAATAAAGAGGGTATCAGAATCAGTACTGAGTATTCCTTAGTAATAAAATCAAGTTTGAAATTTTAGTATCATTATAATGCTACTTTTTATATATTTGTTATTACTACTATTGTTAAAGTAACACACTTGCTCTAACTGTATGACAATATTGAGGAACAGTTAATTTAATTATTGTATCCATAAAAATTCTGCCGCTACTTCCTCTCTCTTCCACAGGAATGCATTTGCTAATGTCATGGTTCTGGACAGTCCAGTTCAAGAAGGTAGGATGTGCCTTTTAACATTATCTTTTTTAGTACAGTTTAAATTTGCCTTTTTCATTTCATTACTTGATTTAAAGTAGATAAGATATAACAGGTGAAATATAATTATCAAATACAAGTAAAAGTATCACTGACAAAGTATTACTTAAGTTAAAGTATTGACATATTTGCTAAAGAAGTCATTTAAGTTTTGAAAGTACTTTTTAAAAGTTATTTAAGTAAACTGTCGTGAATGATAACATTGCTGCTTCAGAAGTAATACAATACTGTATATTGCTTCTAAAGATAAAGGATACTGATCACCTCTGCCTATTCCAACATGTATTTCAGATCCCTCTGGCGAAAACCCTGGCCGCAAAGTTCTTTCTGTTGGCACCAACCATGAAGACCAAGCCAAACCAAAAGACACAAAAGTTGTTAGCAGAAATCAACTTGAAACAGAGAAAAGTGGAGTCAAAGCTCCAGAAGCAGAGATCCAAAAGACACCAGCAGTGCAGAGCAAGCCTATAGGCGAGAAAAATAATGTTCTAGCTAAATGGACACAGACTTTCCAGGTGAAGCACATAGACTACCAGGGCCAGAAGTCACACGCCCTCAACATGGACTGCAGAGTGACTGGGAACATTCGGGCTCAAGAGACCGAGGTGCAGAGCATAGTGGCAGCCTACATGGACAAGATTACCCAGAGGCATGGACAGTAAGGAGCATGTGTTTTTAGAATGAAATATCATTTGAATGGATTTGATGATTTGAATGTGAAATTATGTTAGCATGACTTATTTTCACATATTCAAATGGAAATGAGATTTCCTTAGGTAAACACCATGAACAGCGTCCAGAATAGCGATTTTATTGTGCTGCTGTGTTATCCATTCCTTCCTTCTACAGTTATAAGCCTATATCTTGTAACTTATTAATCTAACTTATCCTGCCTCTGTTGACAAAGATGACATATGGTCAGCCTGGTCTGTGCTACTGTTTAAAATGCATTTGACAGGTTAGACTATTCATCTCTCTAAAACATAATTAACATCATTATATTTTACTAAAAATGTAAGTCTTTTTTAGTTTAGCAATTTTGATCAAGTTTATAATTTTATTTCCTGATTGAACATGGGCAGCGGCTGATATGACATACATAGTTTAATATAAAAGTGAAACATACTCAGATGTCTGATATCCAAAAGCTTTTTTTTTAATTTTTAAATTACATTTGGGCAAAAAGCCTTCATGAGATCATTTTTCTTGCTTTGGACCACAGTATAAACTGGTTTCCACCCCAGGTGCTCATATCCTCACCAATCGAAAGTGAGGTCCCAGTGAGATCAGCCGATTCTACAAGAGAGACACAGTTAATTATTTACATAAAACCATCCTCATAAAATACATAGCTTGACCACAAAAAGCACGTTAGGTCAAAGTCCACATTAAGTCCATGAGGAGCATCTTATTTTACATATTTACATCCAATTAACAAATATCATAAAATAAATTGTAATTGATCACAGACAGATATTGTGTTTTGGAACTAAGTGGTACTCTCTGTGTTTTCCAGCTTTTAACTTTCTACTTTTCACAAACTACCAATTAACTGATGTAAAACTATGATGAATATTTACCAAGGGTGCTATCTTATCAAATCAAGTAATAACTAAAAGAAATATCTTTCAAAGGTACTTTAACCCTCCCTTTTGTATCTTTACAGGTGGACTCTGGTACATGTAGCAAATGTGGTACTGAAGGTTGACCTGCAAAAGGGGAGGCGATATCTTGTGGAGCTGTTGGTGAGAGATGAGACTGGCACACTGCGTCGCCTCTCAAAGTACATCTATGCCCAGAGGACCTCTGGGCAGTCCCCTGAGCCCCCCAAACTCTGCTACCCCACAGGCTTCAGCTGGAATCCTCAGGCAACTGTCCATTTTGTTATACCAGGTCCGGAGCAGCTTTGCTTTTTTCAAAGATGGGCTTGATATTAACTCCATAGCCCAAACCCTATTACTCACTGTTCACTTTCAGGAGAGCAGATTGTACAAAATTGTACTAAAGGAAATGTTACTTCTAGATAATATAACTCTACTTTAAGTAGAAGTACAAAGTCATAACATCTGATTTAAAATTTGATGTTAGTGTAATTTGAAGGACAAAATATTAAATAATTCACAAAACTGTTTGTCACAACAGTGGAATTTCCCCAGTGTGGGACAGTGTTTTTAAATGAAATGTTACAGTCCCTGACAAAAGTCTTGTCACTTATCCATTTTGTAGAAACAAAAGCTTATAACCTGACTTTAAATTAATCGATTGGTTTTAGAAATGTCTCATATGAAAGCTGAAACACTCCCAAATTATGCTCAATATACTAAAATAAAGTTGCTTCACTGAAGAAAGATTGATCATTTAATGAACACGCAAAGGTCAGATTTTGGCAAGACAAAAGTCTTGTCGCCTACAGAAAAGTGAACAAATAATGTACTTCAAATAAAAAAAATATGTTGCATTAATGTCAGTGAATTAAGTAGTGGTGCTGTGAGATCCATATTTAATATCTTGTATGAGCTTGAAGGACTCATCCATGCAGTTCCACAATGATTCATACAAATTGTTGATGAAGTCATCAGGAATAGCAAAGAAAGCGTCCTACAGCCTCGCTGAGTTCATCAAGATTCTTTGGTTTTGCCTTCCGTGCTTCCTCTTTCATTCTACCCCAGACATGCTCCATGATGTTCATGTCTGGTGACTGGGCTGGCCAGACCTGCAGCACCTTGATCTTCTTCACCTTGAGGAACTTTGATGTAGAGATAGAAGTATGCGATGGAGCACCATCCTGCTGCAAAATTTGGTTTTTATGGTTGGGAAGTAAGAGATAGGTAATACTTCTTGATATTTTAGGCTATTGCCTTCCACCCTGCAAATGTCTCGCACACACCCACACTGGATGTAACCCCAGACCATGATTCTCTGGGTGAATCTTGGATCCATGAGGCTCCAGTAGGTTTCCTGCAATATTTGCGGCGACTGTGATGTAATTCAACTGAGGATTCATCTGAGAAATCCACCTTCTACCACTTTTCCAGTGTCCATCCTTTTCTGTGCACTGATTCGACCATGGAGGTCATTTCCAGACAGAATTCTACAAACTATTCTGGTGAACACAGGGACTTGAGGTGACCAGGCCTGGTGGAGCTCTGCTGCAGTGGAGAAGGGGCTCGGTCCTCCCGAGCAGTTGTCTTGCAGGGTCTGCCGGACCTGGGCTTGTCAAAAACATCTCCAGTCTTTTCAGATCTTTTTCTTATTTTTTGTACTTGACGCTGAGACACATTGAAGGTGTCACCACCTCAGCAGTGGATCTGGTTTTCAGCCTCTTGATAATTAACGCTTTGGTCTCAGGGTGGATCTTAGGTACGTTGTCGGAGGTCAAGTTGCAGTTGATGTGAAGGTCTGGTGTGCTGGGTTCTTTTTATACACACCCACTAATCGATTGATCAGTAACTGATCACGGGTGAGACTGTAATCTAGGATTCGGTGCATCATTTGAAAAGGCCACAAAACTTTTGTCTTGTCAAAATCTGACCTTTCTGTGTTCATTAAATGATCGATCTTTCTTTAGTGAAGCAAATTTATTTTAGTATATTGAGCATAACTTGGGAGGATTTTAACTTTCATATGAGACATTTCTAAAACCAATCAATTAATTTAAAGTCAGGTTGTTTCTACAAAATGGATAAGCAACAAGACTTTTGTCAGGGACTGTATTTAGAAATAAATTTAGAAATATTTTGATACCCATACTGTGATACAAAAAAGGCAGTAACACAAATCTGATCTTATTGGTTTACAACGTCTTTCTTTCTTTCCATATACTCTCAAATTTCTGTGTTTCTAATGTTAAAGTATTCGTCAGTTTCCAGCATTAGTCAGTTGCCAACTTCCATAATATAATTGTCATGCATTACCTCAGCCCAGTTTTCCATTTTTTGGTGCCTCTGCCCCTAACCACTTCCTAGTAATACCCTTTCCCCTGCTAATATCATGCTCCTAAACATGCTGATATTCAAATTATTTTTAGAATTAGCATCAAGTTTACCCAAATAAAACAATTCAAAAGTATAAGGGAGGTCAGCATTAAGTACTTTATCTATCCATTTCTTGTTACCTCTTGCATTTATTTCCTATTTATTTATTGCCCAATTAATGCTGAACCCGTATTCTATTGTTTTCTATTTCCTTCCACCTATCAGAATATGAGTGATTACACACATTTAACTAACTTTTTAACTTTTTAACTCCTTAAGCTGGGCAAATCCCTCTTCACTTTGGCCAACTCTGTTTTGAATTAAGTTCTATTTCTGTATTTTAGTCTTAGCCTTTCTTTTTTCAAATGATTTTAGACCTTCTCACTGCTCACAGAAAATTAGATTTTAGAGCTGAGGTTCTTGCAATTTCCAAGGAACAGTTGCAAACAGCAGTTGAAATATTATAGTGTCTTTACAGGGCTGTATTTACTGCATTTAGCATATAGGGAAAATAACTCCAATCTACAGCTCCTTGTGTCAGATGCAGCGTGTTTGGCAAATTTTAAGAGATTCCCTCTCTGTTCTCAACTGGGACCAATGGGCAAGTTACTTTGAAAGTGTAATGCATATTTGCAGTGTAACGTTACGTAATGCAACATTGTCCCAAATGTGCAATGGCATTTCTTTGCATTACTTTTTATTTAATTTCTGTCTGTAATAAAGGAAATGTAGGCTTTATAAGAGCTTTAATAGTATATAGCTGAAGTCCTTCCCTTGAACCCTTACCAACAGGTTAAGCAACTTTCACTTGCACATTATACGTTGCATTTCAAATATTTTAGTGACAGTAAACCGTAGAACTGTAGAGTCTATAGGCTGCACAGGTAAGGTTGGGCACCAAAACTGCGTTTGGGTTTAGCCCCGAGTTTGCTCTTTGTTTTTCAATGCGCAACAAACAGAAGATGTGCACACAGTAGTGACGATAGAATGAGTGACCAAAAAAAGGGGTGGAGTGGCAAGATGAAAATTGCAGAGCAGAAGGCAACATAATACTTGTCAACAAAAAACAAGGCAACAAAAAGACATTTTATTTAGGCTACCTCACTGTCAATGGGAAAGACAAAACATTGACTGTGTGCACAGCAGTGCACATGAAGTGAGCGCTTGTCAGCAGGCGGATAACCATTAATGCCGAGCCCAGATCACACAAATAGTGCAAGGTTTTGCAACCCTCCTTAGCTATACCCTGTATATTCTCTTTTGTTTTATTGACGGACTGAGAGGCTCGAGAAATAATTGAAACAAATGAGGGCTTGCTGAACATCCCTGTTTACATCCTCTTTTTAGTACTATATTATCAGAGAAACCCCCATTAACCTTAATTCTAGCAGTTGGTCCACACGTGTAGTGGTAAAGTGTAAACCCAAGATAACACCTAAAAACCCCAGTGTAAACATTTAT
>KN494646.1:0-10572 GCA_000787155.1 Scartelaos histophorus | reverse complement strand
AAGCAAGAGTTGCCGTATGCTAGCGTCTGCTAATTGGCTTAGCCGCTAACGCCAGATTATGACGTCGCAGTGAAAGCTAGCGTCCCGGCTCTCGTCCTTGTCGCCATGTCGTAGTTAGAGTCCGGATGAGCAGATATCATGGAGCCAATACGCCGTTTGACTTTACCCAGCCGCTGCCCCCTCTGCGGGCAATACACTCGGGCATATACCACCGTCCGCATCTCCACCAGCGAAATGGAATCATACTACCACCTGCTGGGGGCGTGTCGGCTGACCACATATCCAAGTAGGTAGAAGATCCCAGACCAAAACATACCCCTCAACCACAGACTGTAGATAAATGGACATCGCTAACCCGCTAGCCGCCGCGCTAAATAGGAAGTGAGCATGGGGGTGCTTTTGGCTCCATCAACTCTGACTCCAAATGACTTTACGTTGCAAAATTGTCATCCCTCGCTCTGTAACCGCAGCAGTGAGCCTTGTCATTTTGGTCTTAAAATGTTCGTAGTAAACCGCTCCACATGATCTTGATGATTTTATTTTGCTGTTTTATGTATGTAAATCAATTCTTATTCATAATATGGAACTCTGCTCCAAATTTGCACCTATAACTGCCAGCCTAGTGAGCTTCATTTGACTGGAGTCGAACGCTGTGGGTGATGTCGTACTCTCTTAGTTTACTTTATACAGTTTATGTCCTCAACTTAACCTTAAAGTCTAAAATAAATAATAAATACAGTTACAGGTTTCAATCAGCATCACAATGTCGTCTAAGTCCATAGTTTTTAGTTTTATTTTTTAGTTAATGGGCAAATAACAGTATAATTGGTAAGTTGGGTGGGGTGTTATTGATTAAATGTTCCATATTAGTGCATTAAACTTATCTATTGTGCGTCATGTAACATAAAAAAATGCACTGAAATTTTCCATTCTTCCAGTGAGTTGGCCCGCCTCTCCATAGCTCTGACCTATAAAATTACTGAAAATTACAGCTGAATTATCTAAATGAATTTGATAATTTTGGACTGAATTGTGGTAATGTATCTTAGTATTGCTTTCAGGTATCATAAAATATTCCCTTGTTTTTAATTGAGACGTGGTAGTGAATAACTTTTTAACTATGGGTTTGAGATATTGTGAGATTAGTTTAAACAGTGAGGATTTTATAACCAAATATACTGTACAAATGGAATAATGGCCCCTTACTCCATCTGTAGGCGACATGTGATCTCCTAATACCTAAAAGTCACTAAGAAAAAATGACTAGTTCAATGGCTTTCCCCTTTTTGTTAAATCAGTTCCACAGTAGGCACGGTTGCATTGTTGAGAGGGGTGTTGCCTCAGTGACATTAAGTTGTATTTCCGGATAATAATGGAAGGAGGTACAATAAATTAAAGTGGACTGTCAGTGGAGCCTTGGGCAGTACCAGTGATACATGGTTTGCATTGATTTTTAGCTTGGCGTGGCTTCACATGGACTAACTGTAAAACTACGCATTTCAGAACAAGTTTGTATTCTATTTGATTGTATAACTAAAAAGACTTGATATTTTTGGTTCACAACTGAAAATATTTTCTATTGTTTAAAATAGAGCTGGATTACAGGTCAGAAGACTATATGTTTGACTGTCAGAATATAAAAAAGTTGGTTATGGTTAATATCGCTGTAATTACTGTGTCTATCAACATGTTTTTTTCACAGTAGCTTCAGAAAACTGTGCCATTTTTCAACCTTCAATATTTGTGTGTTGTCAGTCATTTTAATACATAACATTAATGCAGCAAGTTTGTTGGAGCATATTCCTCAGAAATAATGATGTGGTTAAACATTTGTGGATCATTTCTGCCAAAAACAGTAGGTCTCCCTTAGAGTTGTATAGACCCCAGTTCACCATCTAAAATCATAAAATCTGAACGCTATATTGCATCTGATCAACATTCCCTATTATTATGAGACTAACTGAAGGCACTGTTCTGTCTGAAGCTCTGTTATTCAAGTTAGAATTGAATCTGGGCTTTTTTTAACGCAATCTGACCATAAAGAACTGACTTACCTGGAACTCCAACAGGGGAGATGATTTGTGCTGTTAAACCAGACACTAATTAAGTTTTTTCATTCACACACTCACCTTTTTTGTTGAAAATCACTCTTAAACACCTAAACTGAACCATGAACATGCACATTGATCATCATTGAGAATATGTCTTGTATAAATATTTATTTATTTTAACTTTTGAGACCATCTTAAACTTTATTTGGCAGTGTTTGCTAATGTTTGTATTGTGTCACCATGGTAACTGCTCAAGATTCCACCATAAACGTATAGGCGGAACCCCAGATCTTTCAGACCTATTCATGCATTTTAGCTTCTTGTTATGTGCATCTTTTTTGCTTCAAAAGATATACACATTTTTGTTGTAAATTGTTAATCTGTATTTCAACTGTCCTAATTTTTTAGCATTTCAAAACTGAAACCCTTGGATAGCATCAACAGTCGTTCTTATCTGTAGAGGTAACCATGAACATCCTGTTTTGTCACTGCCCACCCAAGAAATCTTTTTAAAGTTCTTGCGTAGGTGACGAGGGTATTCCCAGTCCCCAAAGCAATACTTAGGTGTGATTTAAACTTTGACACTGTGCATTTGTAGCAGCGCGAAGTGTTGACTGGAGTGCTTGACTACATGTGTCTCACAGCTATTATGCGCACACTGTGTCATTAGACATCCTCTGATTGTCTTCGGTCTCTGGCGCCTGTTTCCTGGACACTTCAGAACCCGCCCTCTCCCCCCTCACATCTTCCCCTCCGCTCTGGTCCTTGAGGAATGACCCAAAATAACTACCTTTGTACAGTGTTATAGTATAGCTTCCTCCATGCCTTTTTTACATCTCACATTTTATGAATGTATTAGGACTGACTAGTTAATGGTTGCCAAGGGGCTGGTTAGTGTTATGTAATGTGTGTGTTTGTTTGCTGTATAGAAAATATTTTCTTTTCCATTGTTGGCCTGTCTAAAGGCGCTGTACCTGATTTTTATTGTCGTAAAAACACAAAAAAAGAACAATTTTAAAATTTTCAAATTGTTTTCGGTGTTCCAAAATTATTCTTCACTTTTCTTCCTAATTACTTACTGCAATGAGTTTATACGTGCTTTTCAACTTTTTGCTAACATCTGCTAGCATGCTAACAGGGCTACTTCCTGGTTCACAGAGGATAAAAACACTTGCAGGCAGCTAACTTATTTTTCAATATGTTACGCTAATCTATTGCTAAGATTTTATATTGTTCCCATATACTTGTATGCAAATGCTTTTTGTTTCATTTGTTTTAATTAAAGTAAACAGGCATCAACAGCATGGAAAAAAACAGCATGCTCTGTCCCACTTTGTGATGTCATCGGGTGGTACAATAAAGCTAATTTGTACCTTTAAAGTCCACCTTCACCACACTCATCATTTAAGCACTTTCTTCTTTGTGAAACTATTTTTGCACTGAAAATTGTGATGGTTGAAAAGACTTAAATTACAAGCCTCTGCAGATTTTGTTAAACGCCTCTTTCCTTTGGTTATTTTTACACATCTTCAAGGTGATTTGGCGTTTGGACGATGGCACGGTTCACCACAGGAATGAGGAGAATGTGCCAATATCCCGTTTGGCTGGTGTACCTCCCTCACTGTCTGTCTGCCCTCTGCTGAAGGTCCACTCCAGGGTTGCCAGATTTTCAGAGAGAAACAAGCAACCAAGCCCTAAAAAAAGAAAGAAAACAAATTAAACAAGCAAAATGAGCCCTATAAAAGAATAGAAATAGAAGCGATGAATTAAACATTGTGTGTTACAGCTGAAATAGTGCTAATGAGATTGGCATATTTAACATCAATAAAAGTTTTAAAACATTAAATAAAGGGTGTTACACTTCTGTGGGGTGTTAACCGCTGACAAATAACTTATTTAAATCACAAAGTTACTTTTTATTGTTTTGAAAATGCTATATTCTCCAGAAAAAAAGCATTTATATGTTTTTACTCCATTTAAATTTCATTTTTTTGTTCACTAGAGAGTTATTACAATCAGCGTGTATTCTGTTAATGAAACTACTGAAAATCGCATCAAGTTTGCGAAGTTGTAGTGATTTTTTGTACATGGAATATTGACGTTGGCTTCTGGGCTGAGATGTGGATAGGGTCATACTGCTAAACGTAAGGAGGGCTCCAACAGGGCTCAGGAGAGATCAGTAAATTACTCAAATATACATGGATAACATCTAAAACCTCTTCAAGGGAACAACTTTCCAGCAGGGTAGAAAGATCCAAAAGGTCCATTTTGCATAATACCCCCTCTGTAACAGCTTGTATTTCAGTCATCACCATCGACTATATAACTGCTGCCTCTGTTAGCAAGAAACAGAACAGAAAAAATATCAAAATTACCTTTTTTATGACATTAAAATGCTTCTCAGTAGCAAGCCCACAGGAAAACGTAACCCATGAATCGCTATAAAGAAGCAGACTTGGCAACTGTTTTCCGCTCAGGGAGGGTCTGGGCTGTAGGAGGCTGTTTACAGGAGCTCTGCCCAGATGTTACCAGTCACTATGTCAGGCATGTCCTGGGGAATCCCTGTGTGGGAGCTGCAGAGATTAGCCACTGTTTGTGACACTGAGAGAGAGAAATGTAATCCCATATGATGCAAAACAAATGTGTGTGGGATTTTTACATGTTCTATTGTTGTTTCTTAATCAAACACATACTTGGTGTTGTGTTATGTTTCCTTTGCAAGTTGGAGTAAAGAGAAAGTAAATTGGAGGTTTGAAGAAGAGATTATGTTGCTTAAATAACTCCAGTCTTTGATATTTGGTGTTGGTTGTTGTGAAAATTCTGATATTGCAGTTTAATTTAGTTAAAGGGGCCTTATGTGACTTTTCAAAACAAATGTGTGTGGGATTTTTACATGTTCTATTGTTGTTTCTTAATCAAACACATACTTGGTGTTGTGTTATGTTTCCTTTGCAAGTTAGAGTAAAGAGAAAGTAAAGTGGAGGTTTGAAGAAGAAATGATGTTGCTTAAATAACTGCAGTCTTTGATATTTGGTTGTTGTGAAAACTGTGATTTGCAGTTTAATTTAGTTAAAGGTGCCTTATGTAACTTTCTAGTAGAAGGTGAAGTTTGAGTTTCTTATCCTGGGATGTCATATCATATAGCCTTAGACTTATTTTATTTCTATAAGTTTCATTTTCAACCTCAGGACCTGTGTATTCTGGAGGTTCTGAGCTTTCAGTGGGTATGACCTGTGCTTATACTGAGAAGGAAAAAAATGTGTATGTGTTCAGTTGTGATTGCGAGTGCAGGCTACATATAGTTCCTTTAAAGTACATAGCTGCTCTTTAAAATGTGTTTTTTTAATGCTGTGGAAAATTCAGTTTGTAGGTCCCATATTATAGTATTTAGATCTATGTTATAATGGTTCCTTAGCAAAAACTTATCTGGAGTTGTGTGTTTTTTTCATTCATATATTCGTATATTCATATACATTTAACACACAAATCTTGCATATTTATGCTGAGTTCTTTTTTTTGGTTCATGTGGATGTCATGTGGTAATTCATAAAGTTCTCCACTGTGTTTTTAAACTCCAAACACCTTCATGTTTGGACAGAATCATTTGGATGATTTCCTGTCTACAGTTTACTAAACTAAAGATAAAAGGTATCTTAACTTGAAAACTACTTTGAGGAAGTAACATTCTAACATGATTTAAAGCTCTCAAGAGTCAATTTTGCGTAATCTAGGACTTTTAAAAATGTTTAAGAAGTTTAAATGACAATTAAAACTTAAAAGACAGACATGACCTCAGGCTGTGTTATAATAATTTGTTTATAAGTGTATGAAATGCAAGCCCACCCTTTTATTTCCTGTGAAGTTTCTCTGTCTCCTTCTGTTCCAAGTTCTGTCCAGTCTCAGGTATTTCACTCCATCACGCTTAAAGAAAAGTGATTTACTCACTGAAGTGTGTTCAATCCCCTGTGTAACATTAGGCTTTGGGGTCCCATACATTTCCGTTCTCTGAAACCATAAATCTTCATGTTTTTGTTGACTTTGCTGTAAATCATGGTGATAGGAGGAGGCATGTTCAGGTCAGGTCAGGTTGCTTTCTTGTTTTGATATGGATCCAAATTTTGTTTCTATTCATTTTAATGTAATTACATATTTTCTTTGTTTTGGCTTTAGACTTAGACAAACTTTATTGATCCACAAGGGACATTTTTCCATTTTTTGGACACAGAAGCTCATATATCACAGCTTATTATCATAACAGAGAAGAAGTATAAATGGCAATAATAAAGCTGCAAAAACAGCAAGAGACTGGTGTCAAATAAGGCATCATTATATACATTTAAAGAGAAACTGCAGTTTTATATCTAAGTGAGCATTAAAAAGAACATAACATTTAGCTGTGTTGTGTTAGTTGTGCTGTAAACTATATTATTATTTACGTTATAACATTACATTATATTATATTACTTGGATTTATATGAGGGTAAATTGCAGATCAAACAAATCTTGTATATGTTTAATCTCTTTATATAAATACATTGTTTGCTAATACATTTTCTAAATAAATAAATAGTAGTTTTTGCATGAACGTCCCCTGCAGGTCTAGTCTTGTGAGTGCAGTTTGGGTCAGATACAATAGTTTTGAAAGCTTTGCCATACTCCCCTTTTAGTCGATAAATCAAACAGCAGGGCATGTCTTTAGTCGACCAGGAATTTATTTTGTCAACTGCAAGTGTAATTGATTTTTTTCTAGGTTTTCTAGTGATTTCAAAAGTGCACTCACCACTTGCATCAAATCGGGCGTATCTCCATTGCTGATTTTCAAACCGTGAAAGGAGAAAGTAGTTATTTTCCATGTGGCTTTTTATTCTGTTTTTGCAATAAATAAAAAGTAGGTATGTAACTTGCTTTCTTAAAGTTAAAAGGTGTTGTCATGATACTAAAATTTCAAACTTGATACTATAAGAAATAAGCTTGATTCTGAATCCGATACCACAACGATAATAAAAACACTCTGTCATGATACTAAAATTTCAAACTCGATCTTGATACTATAGAAATAAGCTTGATTGCGAATCCGATACGACAACGATAATAAAAAGACTCTTTTTCAACATTAAATTGTAGTTCTTTCTTTATATTACCATGTGGCCTTATATCTGTGTAATCCCTCAGTGGACCAGGTAGACATCTGTGTAATCCCTTAGTGGACCAGGTAGGTTCCATAGTGGTGTATACTAGTTCATGGGCTCTGAAACGTGTTCTGATACAGCTCAAGATCATTCTAAAGCTTTTCAGAGAATGATTTGTCCTATGAATGTTACATTGAGTCTCTAGTTTTGGCATTTCGACATAAAAGAAAAAGATAAAATGTTGACATGAAAAACTGCACTGTAGCTTTAAGACTTGATGTTACTGAAAAGCCAGTGTACTGATAGGGTTTGTGTTGGTCATGTATTCAGTCACATGCAGGGGCCTCCTCTGTGTGTGACCTCAAATGCCCAGGATTTGGGCTCAGTCACCTGCTGTTCCTCAGGCTGCACTTCTCACTGTGAACCATTGACTTCTATAGGCTGGATTAGACCACTTCACTGCAAATGCCTAATATAATCCGTCAGATTATAGGGATGCACCGGTACTGGTATTGAATATTTGGTTTCCAAGTATCGGTTCAACTGATATCCCGGCTGGACATACTATAAATTGATGTACTTGGACTATTTCCTGATCATAGTTTTCCCAGAAAGTTTCAGAATGTTTTATTTACACAAAGCTGTTCAGAAGTATAAAATAAATGCTGTTTTCAGTCCCTACAATGGTATCGGTTCATGGTATCGTGTATCGGCAGACACTTAAAGCCATAGAACACAGATAGAATCGGTATCGGAAGTGAAAAAGCTGGACTGGTGCATCCCTACTTGGCATAATCATAACTTATTGATTTTTTTTAAATAAAACAATATCAGTACATAACAGAGGACTAATAGTATGTGAAATGCTGTATTTTGTGCAAGTTTAAGATGGTACATAAATATTATTATGTTAAATCTAGTGTCTATATTCAGCTGCAAATGGCCACTCAACCTTAGGTCCTTGTTACAGTGTGCTGGACTAATCCTGTGAGTTATGTAAGTGTGTGTTGTGAGTGGGAGGTCTGAGCCTTCCTCAGTCCCACACACATTAACACTTGTGGACTTGGTCTTATTAAGCCTTATTAAATGTAAGTTTCTGTAGTCGCACGCTCACTGAGCTACCTTTTGACAATAACGTGTGTTTGGAACAGATTGACTTTGCTTTTTGTTGGGGGAAAAGAATCTTTCATGGCATCTTTTCATGAATATTTCATGGCACTGCGGAAAACCTGTATTTTTATGGCTCAAATTAAACATTTTAAACTTTGACATGCAAAATCTAATCAGAATTTCAATCTATAATAGTGGTGTCATGATAGAATTACTCATCTTAATTTTGTTACCTCAATGCTATTCTTTTAGAATGCAGTGCAATTGCCATAAAGAAACTCCACTCTGCCCCTTGAAAGTTGTGGAAAGAGCTTAAACTCATTGCTGTGAAGAATTAGAATGCAAGGAATGTGTTAGTGAAGTGAAAAATGATTTTGGAAATCAGTATAAAATGATTTCACTGTTTGAAAGTGACAAGTGACCTCATGACAATAAATAGTATAGATGTTTTATAGTTTACAGTAGCTTAATTTTCTGTGCTTTTTTTATCTATGGCTGAACAATTTGGGGAAAATGTCCAATTGCAAATTTTCTGACAAGCACTGTGATTGTGATTGGGTTGCATATAATAACCACTGTACCTGTACTGTACAGAACTAGTTCAATTTAAACAGTTTGCAGTGGTTCAAAGTTACTCCTCACTTACCTTATGCATTTAGAACATCTTAATTGTTCACAGTGATGAGTTTTTAAGCGCTTTTCACATCTGGCCAGAGTGGAGTTTTGCCTCCACAATAAAGCTACCAACAATTAGCAAACTAGTTAATCCTTGACTATCAAAACACACCTTATTTAATTAGACTGGAGACAGTGTGCCAGAGCCTCATATTGACCTCAAGAGCTGCTTATACATTTATCTGTACTGAGACAAGATACATTTTAAACATAATTAACATAATAAATAAATACATGGGTCAATGACATGACGTCTGTTCAATTACAATTTCTTCAGTTAAAAAGGTTCAAATTTCATAATAATTCAACACACTCTGAGAAAATACAGGAAATGGGTTGAAAATATGAACAGTAACACATTTTGCAAACAGTTTAAAATAAACATTTGGGTCAATGACATGATCTGCATTTGTAATTCCTCTGACGTCCATGGAACCAAATAATTTTTTTCAGAAATTAGTAGTTATTCTGCATGTTTTTTGTACTTAAATTGTTAAAATGTCATGTGGTGCGACGATCCGTCCTTAACTGATGATTTTTAAACTTCTTTAAAATTACTCTAAATCTAATAAACTTTATTTTCTTTTTTTTAAAGCATATTTTCTGAGGTGTTTTGTAGTTCCACATGAAATTTCATCTTTTTTGAATAGATATTTCCCCATAATACTCAAACAAATATTGTCAGAGCGTCCGAGCGCAATCTTATGTTTTCAAACATCAATATCATGCTCATATTACTCAGAACTTTGATTAACATCCCAACCATAAAACAATTTTGAGGTTACTCTCGGTCGCATATGACATTTTTAAGGTTGTAGCCAATTCATGTACATATGAAACACTAAAAATGCTTAATATAAATGTGCAAATATAGATTTATCTGACATTGTAAATTGAAAAAGTTCAATAGAAGCTAAATTTACATTTTGTCTGTTGAAAATCCTTGGATGACATTGACCCACATGGAAAAAAACAGGTACAGAGTTTTTAATTTTGCAGCCATATTTATCTCCATTGAACAGTTCCCACACTGTTACTTTTCCATTGTGTTTGATGACAGAAATGCGACCTCATTGTACTCACTTGATCCCAATCCCCACTTTTGCCTTTCTTCACATTGTGGCTTGTGTTTTCATATACAGCTGTACAATGGGCCCTACAATAACAGGCCCCTGGGAACACCGCACTGTTTACGCACTTGTAGGAAATCGCTGCCAAATCCAGGCGCTCATCTTGATATAGTCTTTGTGCTTAAGACAATATGTGGGGGCGTGCACGTGAATGCTGTGTACATAGAGCCATGTGTTTCCATGTTTGTCTGGGCCAGTGCGCACGTGTAGGATTCCTGTGTTCGCATTGTTCTTAGTGTAAATCTAAAAAGGAGGCGTTGGGAGGCTTTTTTTGGGTCTTATTTGGCAATGTTTGCAAGGAAGCTAAATATAAGGCCAGGATTTCTTGTTTCAGGAAGGAAATTTTTGTCTTTACTCATAGATTTTTTTTTTTTACTTTTTATTTGTAGCTTTTTCAAGGTTTATCAAACATACATGAAAGAACACAAGAAAAAAAACAGGTTATTTTACTGGAGTGAGCTTTGTAAATAGACCATT
>KN494644.1:162547-177363 GCA_000787155.1 Scartelaos histophorus | reverse complement strand
GATTGTCCATATAAAAATATAGAGATGCCAAATGTTTAGTCCTGCAGTCACTTCAGTCCACTGCCTATAGAGTGGGAGTGTTTTACTAAATTGACCCTTAATTGATTATGTTTGATCAACATTTCAATATTTCTACATTTTCTCAATTGCAACCAAACCAGATGTACTCCACAGTGTTGGAGTATCATCCAGTGTACAGGACACACACAGTACCAGACAGTGCCCTATATGAGATGCCTGGAGCTTATCACTGTGGGTCTTTCCTTTATGTTATTGGTGAGTCTGCCTGCTGGTCTGTAGTCCGGGTGATGCAGTAAAAACTCCTGCTCCTCACATGTGGCAGGGGCTCGCTCTCCCCTCTTTTTCCAGGCGGTCTGCAGAATGAACTCACGCTGATTGATTGTGTGACTGTGTAAAAGGATACCCCACTTCCTGTATAGGCTCTCGCTCCAGACGGCTCACCAGAAAACCTTGGATTGGGCATCTCTCCCTCTGTCTGTCTCTCTCTTCTCTCTGTGGTCTGGAGAGTCTAGAAACTGCATCATTTTTATGTAATCGAGTTGTTTTACCCCAGATATTCTTTTCTCCGTTTTGCTGAAATGTCCAGAATAGGTCAGGTAATATTATTCTTTCACTTGACCTGTGACCTCTAGGGTCCTCACCGCAGCCTCCTGATACGCAGTCATTTATATGTTGTATGTTACATAGATTATATCATGGGTTTGCGCTTCGGTCTGTCAATTGCTTCTTCACAAAAAGCTATATTGGAAATTTATGTGATTCCTAATTACATCAACTTATTATATGATTAGATTGCATTATGTGGCAGTTTTAGGGAAAATCGGGGCTGTTTAAAGTTCTCCTATTATGCTATTTTCTGACCTATGTTATAATGTTGCTTCTTCATCAAAATTAAACATGCCCGGAGCTGTGTTTTGGTTTATTCACACATGTTTGGCACACAAACCCTGAATATTTAGACTGAGTTCTTCTCTCAAACAGAAAATACTCCTTTTGATGTCTTGGTAATGCAGGACATTTAAACTCTCCATTGAGCTAAGGGTAAAAGTTAGACTTACTAAACTATGCCACTGTTTGACATCACAAGGTGGATTATTGATGTTGCACAGAAGAATTTCCCCATAATTTCTTACCTATGGCCAAATATGATCCCTTTTCTTATTCCTCATGCTGTTGTTTTTGACCTACTATCAGTGCATGTCTAATATTATCTGCTCTAGTGCGAATCTTAATGAGAATATTTGCTAGAACAAAACTTTTTTGTCTCTCTTTTAAATTCACTTTTGACCCCAGCAGCAGTGACTATAGGACTCTCCAGCTCCTTCAGTATTCCCAGACTGGGACTGGCCTGACTTTGGCTGCTCTTTCAATGAGTTTTGGGGGTCTCTGAGGGAACGCTTTGGACGAGCGCTCAAGTGTCTGGGGCTAAAAGATCAATTAAGCTGCTGAGCAAGTGCTGCAGTCCAAACCTCAAGTGTTTATTTGTGACACTGAGCCAAGTTTCTAAAAAGACGACCTCTGTGTCTGCTTTACTAATTTGTATTAGTTTGAAACTTTATGGAAAAAAAGAAGTAAAGAAAAAAAGCTATTTAATGTGTTTAATGTGTGAATAGTATGGAACAGAACAAGCTGTTACATGAACACCACAAATCTGATCATTATCTGATTTTCAGAAATTACTGAAATGTCACAGTTACATCTGTTGTAATCTGATTTCACTCCTGTTTATTAAAAGTACAATGTGCATGTTGCATTTGTAAGTAATCTACAAACAGCAGGCAACCATCTTCCAACATATCAGACTCAAGGTGTTCACAGCTAACAGTTTATTTATTTTGGATACATTTCATTTTCCCTCCCTTATATCTGTTTTCCCCCTCAGACAGTAACGACCTCGTCCAGCTGAAGTGTGCAGTACCAGGCTGTATCAGAGAAAGGAGGTCACCATGAACAGCAGCATGCTTCCACAGAGGAGTTCAGTGAACACACTCGGCTACAGCACAGGTACCACAGAGACTAGCATCATTTCTGCATCATCTATATAATATAAAGATAATAAAAGTGCTTGTATCTTGATTCTTAAAAATAACTGTAGTATAACAAGTATTTTTTCTGTGATTTTTTTGTATTTCCTTAAACTTAATAACATGACATAAAACGCTGATTAAAAGTTTCTAGCATTAGTAATATAAAGTGCCCTTTATTCAAATTTCACTCAGCATTTTTAATGGCTCAACATTGTTTCACAGACTATTATCTGAACCTAAAACCACTTGATTACTGATGATGTCCTTTAAAGATGCATTGTGTAACTTTTGGGTGGAGGGTCCACCACCTGCTTGTCTAGATTGAATAAAACCTCTGTTTGCATGAAGAATGCATGATTTTCGTAGTATTTTTGAGCAGCAAAACACCTGTAATTGAATAAATGCAATACAGATTAGATTAATATCATACTTTGAAACCTTTCAGGTAAAGCAATAATATATCCATGGAAAAAAGTTTCCTACCAGAAGTCCCTACCAGAAGAGTGACACAGTGCATCTTTAACATGATGTCCTGACTTGTACCAGTGAGTCAGGGCTGTTTTCATATTGCAGTTTGGTCACAGGTCCATAAGTGACATGCACTGTGGCTGAATGTGCCCTCAGTGTTACTTAAATGTATTTTTTTTGTGTCCTGGTCCAGCCTTTTGCATTTTCAGAAGACACACTTTGGCCAGTGTTTGTTTTAGGTTTGCAAGAGTAAGGCAGAATATTCTCTCCTGGTATTCCCCTCTTACTCTGATATGTGCCCTGCTAAATCACCATTACAGTAAACCACACTGTTATCTGCTCTGGTAAAGAAGCAAGGGTCTGAGATATTTACCAGCATCTGTCTGTTATTCATAACTAGGATCTACCATGCTCTTGCTGGAAGAGTCCAAAACCCGTCACAATATAGAACTTCTGTGATCATACTTTTCTTGCAGACTGTGTGAAGCTGGAGCCCAGTGGTCCATCTGTGGGTGGGGCCATGAGGAGCGGTCGCTCTAAGGCGGAGCTTCAGGAGCTGATGGAGACACTACAGCGCAGGAAAAGTGCTCTGGAGGCTAGTCTGAGGGCAGCCGAGTGCAGCAGGAAGTACCTGAGTGTGCCCTCTGCGGCAGGAGCCCAGCCCCCTCGGCCCCTGTCGGCCCTCAGCATGGACCGGCCCCCCTCCACGTCCAGGATGCTCGCCTATGTGTCCAGTGGAAGCAGCGTACCCCCCTCTCCTCGCCAAGGGGAGCGGCAAATCACTTCCAATGGTGTTCACCGCCACTCGCACTCTCGCCACCAGTCCCAGGACAGTCTGCTCTTGTCCAGTGAGGGCAGCTCTCTGCTGTCCTCTTCCTATGACCCTGTGCCACGTTCTCCTCGGATCAAGAGTGGTGCAGCCAGTGTCCCGTCCAGTCCTCGTATGGGCCGCAGACTCTACTCCCAGGTAAAAGCAGGGGAGTCCCGGCAGAGGAAGTACTCCACCGGATCACTGACCAGTTTAGGTACTCACAGTCGCTCTCTGCCTCGCCTCCACAACCCTGCTGACCCCCCCACTCTGTCATTGCCCTTACGTAACCCTGCAGTGTCCCACAAGGCAGGGGGCTCCGCTCGGAGAAGTCTGTCATCCTTAGAGCAGCCGCCTGACGTGACTGTCCCGGCCAGCATGCCCAACACCCCACGGAGGGCCAGCATGGCCTCTCTCAGCTCTCTGGGTGCAGATCTGGATGGGACAGGGTTAGACCTGGGCTTTGGAGAGAGGAGGATGTCCTTTGGGAAGGGGGGGCTCAGCCCTGGACAAAGAGTTGGCAGCATCAGCTCTCTGAATGGGAAAGAGGAGCTGAGAGACTATCATCAGCACCAAAGAGATGAGCGCCTGAGGGAGCAGAAAGTTCAAAGACTGGTGAGTCTCTTGTCATGTTAAACAAAAATCAAGAGTTAAAGATTGTATTATATTTTCAAACACCAAAACTGATGACAGCACAAAGAACCTAAAGCTCTGGACTGTTGCAGGAGTGTCAACGCCTGGAGACCATTTTAAACCTGTGCACGGAGCTGGAGAGGGACACTTCCAGTTCAGCCGTGTCCAGTCTTCAGAAGATCAACAAAGAGCTCGAGAAACTGCAGGTCTCGGATGACGACTCTGTGTTTTCAGACTCGCCCAGCAGCAGTGCCCCTGACACCTGCTTTAGTGCGAAGACCCGAGACTACCCCCTGAGTGAGGACCCTGTGGTGGGCCAGAGGGGTCAGCAGAGCACGTACAGCGGGGTCCGGTCACACTCACCTGCAGTCAGCCTTAACAGCAGCGCCCCCTCGCCCTCCACACACCACAGAACCAAAGTAAGAGCACAGCTCACACACCAGAAAACTCCACAATAATGCTTAAAAAGTCTGTTCTTAAGTTGCAATCACTAGAAGATTTTTGTTCTTTTTATTATCACAATTTCTTGTTATGTAAGTTATATACCTCAAGTCTTTCTCTTTAACTAAAGCCTTTATAGCAGAGTCTGACTGAAATGCCTTAGTAAATAATACACTTTTTCAGGGAATGGTCATTGGTCCTATTACCTGGAGCAAGTGGTTTCTTGTTGTGGTTTCTTGTTAGTTGCTCATATTTATGACAGACAAACTGATGGGTGCTGTAGACAGTAATATTAGGCTGGAGAAAATGCTTCACTAAACTCAAGGGGCTTTATAATGTGTAATGTGTGTCTTTAACTTCAACACTGAGCTGAAACTTCGCAGACCCCTTACCCGAAAACAGCGCATTGTATCTATTATGACTTTTCAGCAGCCTTTTCTACTGAGCTAGAGGAAAATGTCTCAGAGTTGTAGTTTGCAGCGGAAAATATAATAATCATAATAATAGTGCATGCTGAGGTGGTGGTCTTCCACAAGGGGCTTCCTGTTTATGTGGTTTTGAAAAGTGCATAATCCAGAAAAACACTGATTATTCTGAAAAATTACAGACAGATACAATCAGAGTCTTACCAGCACTAAAAACCTGATACAAGTTAAAATCCAGACACTGACTCAATCCAGTGCTTCGGTATTTCAGAGGTTTCAGAGGTTGAATATGCAAAAGTGTTACGCAATCCTGAAAACTCTTCAAATGTTTTAACTGCGGTGATTCCATGGAAAAACAAAAAGCAGCCAAGGGTTTCCTAACGGCTACATATCTATGTCCTCTGTGAAATAATATAACAGTGATACTGGACACCTGGATTTGATTGTAGACTAGGGTAACACACTTTTTAGCCCTAGTTCCACTTTTTGTGCAGTGTATAGAACTGTTCTTCTGAGTCTGGGGCAGAACGGAACGGCATGTCTGGTTTTAATGATGAAGTCCTAGTTTCGCTCTGCTGCTCAGCCTTTCAGACCCTTTAAGGAGGGGGAACAGGAAATGACTTTATCCCACAGAGAATTGGCCTGCGCATGTGTGTGTGTGTGTGTGTGTGTGTGTGTGTGTGTGTGTGCATGTGCGTATAAGGACCTGCGCCTTTTCCAGATGTGTAAACTTTATACCTTAAACCAACAGATGAACAATCTTAACAAAATACAGCTTGTAGTTTACACATCATCACCAAATCCACACGTTTCCTGATCTATCTACACGTACTTTAGAAAGGACGAGCTGATTTTCTGTTACGTGTCAATAGTGACAGATGTTTACAAATTCCTGGTACCTTCTCTTCATCTCCCACATACCACCACAGCCCTGCAGTCCAGTCCTCCGACTCCTTTCACAATACTACTCCAATGGTTTTAATGTTTGTCACTTTGTTGTCATAGCTACTTCGAAATTATGAAGTTGTGGGTGTTTTTTGAGATTACTCTTGGCTTTTCCTTCTGGGCGTGCAACAGCGTATCATGTGCTCACTGGCATTTAGTGATTTGTACACTGATTTGTGCTGTAGGAATGAGGAATAAAAACAAGTATTTTCCAAACTTGTAACCATGAGATAAGTCTCATGAAAGCGCTTTTAAAGATTAGAATTTCACATTAGCTTTATTCAATATAAACAGTTAAATATAAACAGTTAAACAACATAAACTATTACAAAAGGACCTTTAATTTTGGAAACATTAGCAATTCCAAGATTAGTTTTAAGCCAGGTGCCCTTCTTGACTCAAGCCTGCTCCTAGTACATTGATCTCCAACAGCTAGATTTAAAATAAGTGTCTTATTGTGGGAATGAATGGTCACTATTGATACAGTATTTGCCATGATGGGCTCTGTGGGAATTTTTTAGACTGCCTGGCAATGGAGGGCACAAAATTTCCATTGCACTAAGCTGAAAAGAATCTCTTATTGTCAATGCTCCAAATTTGGCAGAGATAAAAATGTACAGCTGTCGTCGACTAATGCACTAAAATCTATGGGTCTTGGCGGTCGTGTCTGTATGCAACAACCGTAGAGGAGAGTCGTTTTGGAGTCTGTAAAACAAAGCCTTTTATTAGAATTCCTGGTTTCACTGCAGGTCTTGGAGAGTGTGCAGCTGAAACAGGAAGTGACGCAGATCGAAGAAGAGCGGATCCAGGTTCTAAACAACATAGAGGAGCTGGAGCAGAAGATCAAAGACCTGGACAACCAAATGGAGGAGTCCATCAGAGAGGTATGAGGCTGATTAAACTGAATAAAGCAGATTAAACGGTTCAGTCGCTTCCAAAACTTCAGGTAGCTCACCCCACGTTTTCTCCTTTATGCTATTGTGGTTAGAAATCTTTATGATTTTGACCAAATAATTACCCAACTAATAAAGTGATTTGTTCTTTTTTACATTATGTGCCACTTAAAATAATTGGCCTTTGAGTATTACATTACAGGTCTAAATATAAAACCATTTCTAGAATATAATTACACCTTTCCTGCAGTTCTAAACAAGGACTAACGCAAAGGAGAACAAAAATGTACAAACACTAAACTGCAGAAGAATCCGATCTATTTTATGCCTAATTTACTCGTATTGTAATGTATAAAAATCCTTGGGGTGCTCTGCTTCAAACACGTGTGGGAAACAGCTTAACGTCTCGAATGCTTTGTTTGAAAAGGTCAGTATGGTCTTTCTTCATAAGTGGAGTGATGTTGTATTGATGCGGTGCAGATGGAGGTGGAGCGCGCACTGTTGGACGGGGAGCACGAGTCCGAGGTGTCCCAGTTAGAGAGAGAGAAAGAGCTCCTGGATCAACTCAAAGAAAAGATTCACAGCATCGAAAAACCAAATGGTCCAGAGAAGACAGAGGTAAAAATGAGACGGTTACATAAGAGAAAATGTGCATCTGGATTATCGATACAGCGAGAGGGTTCTGCAAAAGAAATTCAGAAATAAATGTCCTCTCCATGAAAGGTGGAAGGTCGAGATGTTATTGCTTTGCCTCGACTTTTACACAATACAGCATTAAACTCACCTGTCTCCATGTAGACAGACAGTTGGCACCACTAAACACGAAACAAAATACTGCCAGCACTAGTACTACTACTTGTATCATTACACATTGTGCCACGGGCCTAAAATCACAGTCAAATATTTCTGAATACATTTAAGTTCAACAATCTCAAGCCCAAGTGGCATTTAAATGAATGTCTGTAATTTTAGGGGATTAAATAAAGCACAAGACATACTCAGATTTAAGAAGTTTTATACATAATTTGCCACAATTATATGTATGTACTGTATGTAGATCTTGACCTTGTTCTGAATAATCCTATTTTCACTTGTTTTACTTTCTCAATTTAGACCTCAAGTCCCAAAGAAGGGCCCCAAATAGTTGCCATGTGTTATAAAGTAGTTACTGCATCTGACTGTAATCTGTAGGGCTGCAGATTTCTGGTATATTTAGCGAGTAACTTGATATATATGACTGTGAGAAGCATTTAAGACCCTGTACCCAATTTTATATAGATTTTTATTAGATATATTGTACACAGGTCAAAATGCATCACCTGTGTGCTCTCTACATCACATTGTTCAAGCAGGAAGTGCGTAGTAAACTGCTAGTTGTTTAGCAAAACTCCTCTCTGATCTGTGAAAGTTGAAAATGCTTATAAACTCATTGTGGTGAATAATTAAGATGCTAGGAGTGCATAAGGTAAATGAAGTATGCCTCCTTACCACAGCAAAGCATTTAAAATGAACTGGTTATATTTTCCATGTTTAAAAAGTAAAAAGCAGGTACAGAGGCTTCTGGAAGACAGAGGATATTACATGGCTCACCGCCTAAAAAGAAAGGAATTTATTAAGTATTTTATTTGAGTTATGTGACTTTAAATATGTATTTCTCCTCCAGGAGGTTGAAGAACAGACCAAAAGTTTGGAGGAGTTGGATTTCCAGAAATTAGAACGAGAAATTAACCAAGATGAGGAAAAAGAGAATCAAAGCCAAGAGCTGATGCGAGAGATTGCAGAGTACCAGCGCATTTCTGTCACGCGCAAGGTAAAGTGACGATCATATACTGCAAAATAAACCTTGCAATTACCCTAAAGTCTTGGTAATAATAGTGTTTTTGAGTGGTATGTGGATAGAGCTATGCATTTTTCCAGAGCTTAGCAGGTTGTGTCTTCCTCCAGTGCCTCTGAATGTAAAGGCCACACAGAGCACCATTCATTGTTGTTCTTTGCAGGAAAGGATTATGACACTGAAGAAACAGTCCACACAGATTACCTTGCAAGCACAGCAAGAACGAGACAACTTCCAAAAAGAGAAAAACAATTTGCTTATCATGCTTCAAAAAGTAAGCTACAACTCCAGGGGCCTTATAATGATGCGAATATTAAAATAATTAAAATATACGTTCTGTTTATTATGCGGGTTCTTGCAGGAAAAAGAGAAATTAGCATCTCTGGAAGAAAAGTATGCTGAGTTATCTGAAGGACACGCCTTTGCTAACAACCCCATTAAAGAGGTAAAACTGAAAACAAATATAATCACACAGCAGAAACAGTGTGAGTTTGTTTTTAATGGTTTGGCTTGGTCCCAGCATTTGCACTCTCTGAAGGAAAGGAGAAGGAGCAAAGAAAACTCATCCCACCAAAGTGACAGTCTACCTCACAAGAGGAGTCAGCAGATCCTCACATCCTACAGCAGGTCTATTGGACATACACTGCCCCCGAAGGTCAGTACTGTTACTACACTTGTAAATCATCTATGTGTAATTTCATGAAGGTGCCGAGATGTTTGAACTTAGCCTTAAAAGAATATGAAAAACGTGTAAAAACTAACTACTTATATTAGTGTTATTAAAAGCTATATTTAGTTCTAATTTATTACATTGGAAGATTAACAATATAAACAATATAATAATACAGGATTACAAATGCACCAGTGCAAGATGTTGAATGATCATTTTATGGTGGAGATTTGAGTGTTGCCACTACCCTAGACTGATGCCATTTCTTATAAAATACTTTTAATAATAATAATTTTTCAATGAGACACAAACAAAATCTCCCTAATCGTGCTCTGCCCCGGCTCAGGCTCACCCCCCTCTGTCTCAGAGCTCCAGCTGTGGCAGTGTACTTCCTCCAGGATTCAGCCTCTTGTCCCGGGACCTCAACACCCGCCGCCTGCAGAAGAGTGAGTCACATGATGCGCTCGCTGTCTTCTGTCTTCATAGTAACGTTTGCAATGACCCCTTTAATGTTATACAAATATAAATCAAATATAAATCAAATACATGGTGGAGTGCATCGTGTCAAGTTTAAAAATCTAGAGATTAACAACTGCTCTCTTTTTCATATGAGGCATTTCAGTTGTGTTCAACAAATCTGACTGATGATTGTTTTATTGAGTGTAATTTCAAGACAGATAAATACAACAAATTGCACGCCAATGTTTATATATTTAAAGATCATTCAAAGTCAATGACTAGGAATGACTGATCTGATGATCTTGAGTGTTTCAGTTAAAGATCTTCACACAGAGCAATGCTCACATCTTAGGTTCAATGCTGCGCCTGATTTATTTGTACAATATTTGGTTTTTCTTTCAGACAATAATAACCACATCCAGATGAGCGACGAGAGACAGAGGCGGAGCGACTTCTGCAGCAGGATGGTATCAGAGCCCAGCGTGTTTTTGGACTTCTCCTTCGCCGACAACAGCCAAACCTCGGACACGGTCAGCGTGGACAGCTCAGACAGCCTGGAGACCAGCTTCTCAGCATGCTCCCCGGACAATATATCCAGGTCAGAAACACAATGGTTATCAACAAGTTATCATTAAGGCCTTTGACATGTCTGTATGTCTCAAGAGATCTGAGGCACATCAAATGTGTATAAGGAAGAAGCTCAAGAGGAATGTTTCTAATTTTCTGTATAACCCACTTATACAGTCTAGCTTCTCTTTTCAAACATGCATATGACCAATACAGTTACTTTTAAAATCGTGTTTCATCAGGAACGTCAAAATTCTGCAATGAAGGCGTATGGAATCAAAATGAATATGTATTTATTTATTAACTGACTTTAAGATTTGTATGCTAAAAAATAAGCATGTTTGTTTTTCTCTTACAAATTATGGAAACAGGCTTCTGAGCCTCACTGAAGTATGTAATATATCTGTGCATATAAAGAACTACTATTGTAATTGGATTTTGCCTTCATCAAGATACTTGAAATGTACAAGCACTTCTTGCTTGGACATTCTGAAGCCATTTTGACGGTGAATTACATTCAAGATGTGCTGTACTAAATATATTACGCTTCCTTTGTTCTGACAGTTACATTCTTCCATTGTTTGACAATCTTGTTCCTATTAGTGCGAGCACATCCAACATGGCCAAAATAGAGGAGATGGAGCGTTTACTTAGAGAGGCCCAGGTGGAGAAGCAAAGGCTGCTGGAGCATCGAGTAAGTATCATTCTGTAATTGGTGACCATATGCCAACTGTATACACGTGTGTGTTTGATGCTAAGCCCTGTTTACTTTATGTGTAGGAGCGTGAGATGGAGATTCGCAAACAGGCCCTGGAGGAGGAGAGGAGGAGGAGAGAAGAACTGGAGAAGAGGTTACAAGAAGAAACAAGCAGACGACAGAAACTGGTGGAGCGAGAGGTGAAACTACGGGAGAAGCAGAGGTCGCAGGTATTGGAACTTTACATGTCATACTTAGATTTAGTAGAGGGATTTAGTAGATTTAGTGTTACCACCCTGTAAATACTGTAGGGACTTGGACTTTCCAAATCCAAACCTTGGAATATACCACATATTTTTTAACTAATGCAGAAATCTGCTTCTCTACAAAAAGCGACACATATTTCTAAATGTTAAATGCAAAAAATCCTCTGCAAGGATTTAACAAGGACTTAATCTTGAATCAACAGCATATATCCCAGGATTAATCCAGTTTGCCTAAAGACCAGAACTAAAGCAGATTTATGGCAGCAAAGGACTAATATGAGACACAGTTTCTTAAGGGATAATACCAATTCTGAACTGAACACCCACATCAGACATACCCAAAACAAAGACAGATTAAGAACAGAACCAGAAGATAAGTAGCCTAAGTAGCAGGGAAAGTGGGCTTGTAAGAACAGCACAATCTTAATTTATTTTAATAAAAAGGACTTAATAGTTTAAACTATGATAAATATCAATGTTAAAATTAAACATATAACAATGCAACATAACTTAATAATTAAATAAAGATGAAGAAGAGCAAGAAATCTGAAGAAGCCATGCTCTAAACTGTGCTTCCATGTGTCTGTCCATTTACAGTCCCGCCTCCTGTCGCGCTACCTCCCCGTCAGGAAGGATGACTTTGATCTACATGGACACATTGAGGCAGCTGGACACAATCCAGATGCTTGCTTTCATTTGGCCATCACTGATAAAACCTGCCGGGGATTCCTGGTTAAAATGGGCGGAAAGATCAAAACCTGGAAGAAGCGCTGGTTTGTCTTTGACCAAAACCGCAGGACCCTCACTTACTATGCAGGTGAGAGCTTTTATCCAGCCTTATGCATAAACTATACAAATAAAATGATCACAACATTTGCATGTCTATAAAGCAGTGGATCATAGCAGAGTTTTATCAGTCCTACACAAACCACCCTGTGTTTATTTTCTCTACCGCAGACAAACATGAGACCAAGATGAAAGGAGTCATCTACTTCCAGGCCATAGAGGAGGTGTACTATGACCACTTAAAAAATGCACACAAAGTAAGCACACTTATGTAACTATTTATCTGTGATTTTATAAGCCCACATCTATAAAAGAGTTTCTGGTCTCCCTCCAGAGCCCAAACCCTTCTCTGACCTTCAGCGTGAAGACCCATGATCGAGTATACTACATGGTGGCTCCATCTCCAGAGGCCATGCGTATCTGGATGGATGTAATAGTCACAGGTGCTGAGGGACACATGCACTTCATGGTCTAACACATGAACATTGTCTGACAAAGGACACCACTCTCCTTCCTCATCTGCTCGAGCGCAGTAAAGAGTTTGTACAGTCATGTTTACTGTGACTACAGCTCCCTGAATGCCACTACAAAACTTCATAGGGTTGTGTTATACACCACTTCAGCTAAGTAAGCTACTCAGCCAGTATTAAGTATGGCTGTGTATATTAAAGGGCATTCATCGCAGTATCCAACTGCCTTACAGCTCACAGTTCTTTATGATACAGTATTTCAGCTTTTGTTTTATTCTTTGCATTTATATCATAAGCTTTTTACCTCATATTACTTCCACCCAAATCAGGACTTTTTTACACAGAGTTTACAATTACCATGAACAGTATTGAAATTCACCTTATTTTAAAAATTCACCATCTTTCTGATACTGATTGAGTTAAACTTTTTTTTACATGTATTTATAATTATCTGGCACTTTGTAAGTTGTATTCTAGACGTATATATAAAAACATAACTTTTGACAAGCGTGCAGCTCGTGCCTTTTATTATTAGAAGGGGTAGACAATGGAACAGCCGACACTGCAATGTCATAACAGCATCATTGCACTAGCACTATTCACCAGCAGAGGGCGCAAGTGCTGCATCTGCACTAACATGACGTAATGCTTTGGCTGACCGTTCAGCTGTAAATGATGCGTCACGTTTTAAAGGGAGCAAAATGAGCATAGAATCGACTGTGGGAATTAGCAGACATTATACTTCCTTTAGAAAAAAAAAAAAAATCTTAGTTTTTGTTAATATTTATCCTCTAATACAATAATCTTTTAACAGCAGATTTGTATGTTTTTGATGTGTGTACTGTATTAGTCACTTTTAACCCGGAGTGAGCAGCTGTTGACCCAGAGCGGCTGCTGACACAATTTGCGGATGAGTTGTTTTCTGTGTTGAATTTTTATTTTAGAGAATGACTTATCCTTAGAGTGCCCTTAGTGTGACACAGCCTGAGACAAAAGAAATGCTTTTTTATACATTTTAATATTTTTATGTCTTTATGTTTTGTTTTTTACCAGAACAATAGCCATTCCAATGATAAGATGCTATGTTTTATAATTGATTTTGAGAATAAATATTTCCATTATTTGTGATTATATGATTGCAAAAACATCCTTATGATTAAGTCGACATGTTGAACTCTTAGACTTTAAATATGCTGATGTGGAAATCCAATAAGATCTTACTCATTCCCTCTTCATTGCCCCACGTAAATCTATATTGACTGCTAATTTCTACATGACCTACACACATCTATACAGTGAGTAAGACCCTTCTTAAGCCCCGCCTCATTTACCATTCCTGGCCTCCTATTGGTTGACCCAGTGGGGGTTGGCATGGATACTCAGAATGAGGCGTGCTAAATTAGGCTCTAAAAGTCTCTCCAGAGGAAACACATACACAAACACATACACTTTATAGAGTTTAAAGAGAGTATCAAGATGGCCCCACTGCATTATGGGTACTGTCATTTGTTTAGCATATTAAGGGCAGCGGCCTGGTTTAAAGTCACAGCAGATATTCACCAAAACTATAATAGGATAGGGTAGGATTTATAATCAAACTGCATATGCAAAGTGGCCTTAAAGAGTATTGTGTTGTGTTATTAGTAGAAGTATGACAACCACATTGCTCTTAATCATGTGAATGCATCGTGACAAAGCGCCGCATTCATGTGTCTTTTCAAACCCATGTTCAGGGAGAGATTTGTACAACTACCTTTTTATAATACTTGCTAATATTGGTTGGCTGACATATCAGGACGACGTTTGGACTTTTTTAGTGTATTGGCTATGGGCTTTATATCTCCAGCACAGGTTCAGATTTTTTTTGGGTCAAACTAGTACCTAAAAATACATGCAAAGCTTTATTTTAACACTTTACGGACACTTTAATATGATTAATATGGACAAAACATGTCTCTCGTAAAAGTTTGATGTAAAAAAGGACTTTACAAAAACCTTTTCAGAATTTTCTTTTGTATATTTGTAATGGTTGAATTCTATTGTGTTTGCAATTTGTTTTACAAAGATAAAAGGTTATTTGTGATGATCCTTTCAGTAATTGCCCTTTATCTGTTACCCTCTCGAGTGAGACCTGATACACATTTACAGTAGGAGCCCATAAAAACCACTCTGATCCTCAATTGCAGGTGTTTGCTGAATACAAGCTTTATTTGAGTTGTGTCCAGGCCTCGGGGGTTTTCTGTTCTTTTTCTCAGGGATACGGTTTCAATCTCTGTGGTTCGTAACAGCACCTGACGCCTTCATAACCGCATGTTTTTTCCTCTGCCAAATGATTGTGTTCTTCTCAGCTTGCTGCCTTTGGCCCGATGATACACAAAGGTCTTTTTGTGTCACCTCAGCTGTGCT